>VMDR010004520.1:0-59320 GCA_007922815.1 Macrotus californicus
GAAAGATATTTTTTATAGCACATTTGTATGATGACAAAGGTAGTTAGTAGAGAGGGGAAACTGATGATGCAGGAGAGAGAGATAACACCGCGGTGTGCTGTCCTTACCAAGGCGGGAGGGGAGGGGCCCTAAGGTGCAGTGGAGGTCCACCTTCAGGTGGGAGAGGACAGTTCATCTGAGTGATGAGCACAAGTGGACTCAGTGGGCTCCACTGTAGAGATTCTTGGGTTTGGTGGGAGGAACATATTTGGAGCAGGATGTATATTACCATGCTCTTCATATTAGAAAAAGACTTACAATAGTTTAACCACTTGGGTTGGTGAATACAGACTTGGGCAATGCCTCTTAACGCCAGGCCACTGAGGTTCCTCAGGGACAATCTGGACAAATGCTGGTGGACAGATGTAGTAACTCTCAGTAAATCGTACTTTTTTGTCACTATAGTGGGGACAGTAGTGCTAATCAAACTGCAGTGCCCATCAATGGGTGGGTGAATAAAGAAATTTTGATTTATATACATATATTCAGTCATGTGAAAGAATGAAAGCTTGCCATTTGCGACAACATAGATAGACCTAGAGAGCATTATGCTAAGTGAAATAGGGCAGACAGAGAGAGACAACTACCATATGATGTCTCTTATGTGTGGAATTTAAAACAAACGAACAAACAAGCAAAACCCAACCGAACTCATAGACAGGGAGATCACATTGATGGTTGCCAGTTCGGGTGGAGGGATGGGAGGAACGGGTAAAGGAGGTCAAATAGTTAAAAAAAAAAAATCTGCTCTGCACATTTCACACCTAACACCTTCCTTCTCTCCCACCTGCTCCCCGCCACCACCTGGGCAGGTGACAATCTCTGGCTAATAGGCAGAAGATGTGATGTGTCACTGCTAGGCTGGAGCACTGAAAGCCAGACATAACAGTGCAGCTCCCTCTTCTGCTGTTGGCACAATGTGTCATTCTGGGTCCTGAGGAGCTGCATGGAGCACAGCCCCCACCTCACCCCCTCAGCGTCCATCCCAAGCCAGAAATACAACAAAGTCTAAAGGTAGACTTCGTTGCATCCAGCTGTTTCCATCTCAGGTTACACAGCATAACCTAGCCTATTGCTAACCCAGGCACTACATTCCCAACCATGGCACACAGCGGAGTTTGGGGCCGACTTTGTATTAAAGGCCCGATGATCTCATGAGAGACTCCTGTGATGACATAACTTCCTGGATGTTTTCACCACTTGCCGTTTGCCCCACGAACATGCCAGGAGCAGTTCCACCTTCAGATGGTGTGCGTTATAAATCCAGGACTTACCTTTCATCACCTGGAAGTGAGGGGACGGGTGTCCTCCCCACAGAGCAGGTTTTTATCCATCATCTAAGAAATTCTCTAACTCACCCTGGCTGGTGTGGCGCAGTGGATTGGAGCGTCATCCTGTAAAGAAAGGTGGCGGGTTTGATGCACGCTCTGGACGCATACAATCCCAGGTCTGGGCGAGTATGGGAGGCAACTCATAAATGCTTCTCTTTCACAGGGATCTTTCTCTCTCTCCCTTCTCTGTCTACAAAAGCAATGAACAAATGTCCTTGGGTAAGGATAAAAAAATGAAGTTATTTAGTTCTTGGTTTCAAAGTCTCACAACCCAAACCGGTGACAGAAATAGGAAAGGGATGAATCAAAACACCCAAGACCCCCTGCCTTCTCTTCATGCTGGCCTCTTTCGCAATCTGTTGCTGGGTGCTTTTGCATTTTGTAGGCTGTGTGCTACTTGAGAAGCAGGACCTGCTGTTTCATTGAAGCAGCCTAAAAGTGCAGAGTCTAGAGAAAAGACTGCTCCTGACACAGTTGGCTAGTTAAGAGTAGGAACCCAGAATCGCACCCCTTGCTTTCTGAAAGTGGAAGCAGCACTGCCTCTAGCTTGCCTCCTTGCGCCTGCCACCTACTGGTTCCCTGGAGAATACCATCCTCCTGCTTAGGGCTGGCCAGAAAGGACTCCTGTTACCATTCTGCGTTCTCATCTGGCCTTCATAAGGTATTAGCTCTGGAAGGTGCCTTAGCAATAATCTAAGCCAATCTTCTCAATTTGCAGCTAAGGTAACAGAGATCTAGAAGAGAAGCATATGTCTAATTAGTGGTGGAGTCAGGCCTAGAGCCTCCGGCCCCAAGAAGACCATTATTTATTTTTCTAGCGTTTATTCACTCAGCGCTCAACCACTTCATCGACACTGTCTTACGGCCATTGTGTGCAGGACCGTGCTGTCCCCTAGACGGACGACCCCTAGCTGCCCTAAGGAGCTTACTGAGGAGGATGGGCAAGCACAAAGGCCATTACATAAAGTGATTGCTCTGTGGGAGGCAAAAATAAAGGGCCAGGAGACCATGCAGCCCACTTGAGCAGGGAAGGCTTCCCTCAGGGGTAGTGCTGGGGCTAACTTCAGGACCAGGAAAGTCCTGTAGGTAAGTCCAGGGCAGTCCAGGCAGGGACACTGTGGGTAATGGTGTGCAGGGCAAATGGAGGCGGTTGCTTCGGCCACCTCTTGGAGTGCAGTATTGCCAGAGCATAAAATCACAGGTGAGGGAAGGGCTAGCAGTGAGGCAGACCTGCAGCTGGGTGAGGGGCCTTGTGTGCCTGCATAGGTGTTTAGGCTAAGCACCTTTGAAGGACTTTTTATTATGGGCAATAACATGAGCAAATTTATTTGTTCAATAGAGCTCTCTGGAGATAGTGAGAAAGATACATTGGAAGCCAGTGAAACGAGAAGCAGGGAAGCCAGTCAGAATGCCGTAGCGTCAGTCCAGGCAAGAGAAAGGTGAGGTCTGCACCAAGCTGGCCGTGCAGGTGTGGACAATGGGAGGGAGTGTGTGGGAGACAAACAGGCAGCCCTGTTAGCAGGAATAGCGAAGATCCTCGAGTTACAGTTTGGGAAGATGAGTGAGGGGAGATCCATTCACCAACGTAGGGAAAGGAAGGGGCTTAGGGGCAGGAAGGAGGGGATGCAAGAGATGGTGAGATCGGGTGTGGACAAGCCGAGTGTCCAGATATTAGAGGGACAATTGGGGAGTGATAGTCAGTTGGGTATATATGTGGCTCTAAGAAGATCAAGACCGGCTGTAGAGTCATACATGACCATGCGTGAAATTGTTCAGAGAATGCATAAAGTGAGAGAAGAACAGAAGGACCCTGTCCCGGGTTGGGTTTTTCAGAGTTCAGTCTGGATGTTTACTAGAGAGCACTCTAGTAAAGTTGACAGCTATAGAAGGGAGGGAGAGGAAGTAGGATGGGGGAGGGGAGAAGGAACGCTGTGATCTGGACCAACGGCTGCAGCTGACCCAAGGGGAGCTCCAGAGTGGCAGTGGCTGTTGATATTGACTGTGTCGGGCCAAAGTGGCTGCGTTCGTTTCCTTGCCTCCATCAGAGTGCTGCCTCAAAGGTGGCACTAATTTTCACACTCCTCCTCCGGATGCAATATGCTTGCTGGGAAAGGGGAAGTTTCATAGTCTGCCACTTGACTTTCTCCACTATGATAGTTCTTACCCCACAGGCCGATGACATGATGTGGGGATTGTGCCAACTTCCAAATATGTCCTTCCCAATCACATATTCAGGGACAGGGTAAATGACCCCAGATGGGTCCGGATGGGTCTGCAGACCCAACGGTCCCTTGGCCAGGACTTCATTTGTTGTCTGGTTCCTGTGCGCTCCCACTCCACTAAGAGAACCATAATGACACTTCACATCTCCAGACCACAGTTCCAACTCTGAGCCTGGAAATATCTGGGTCTTCTTTCTCTCGTGTACTGTTACCTGAGTGAATGGCCATTGGGCCCTTTGGGGAAGGACAAGGAAAGACAAGGTACAAGGGAACCCATCCATGTGAAATGTGGACTGTGGCTCAACTCTGATTCTGAAAACAGATGGGTGCATGTCGGCGTGCAGGAAATGGATCCACGGATAGGTCTCCCGTGGGGAATCAGGCATGCATTGCTCCTAGGCTGCTTAGAGACTTGCTCTTGCTAAAACACTCCCTCACCTGGGATGACGACAGCAGAGGCTTACTGTGATCTGCCCTAGACTTCCCAAGTATGACTGTAAACAGCTCAGCCTTCTCCCCTTTACATTTGCAAATAACCTTTCTCTTTGAAGTAATTGGCAACATTCTTTCCTTTGTTATCTGTAAAAGGTATCCACCCAGAGCGAATCTGTGCATAGTAAATGAGGACCATCCTTGATGTAATGTACCTAGAATATCAATAAAAGCCTGTCCAGGTGAGCAGTTGAGGCCCTCTCTCTCTTTGAGAGACTGACCACAAAGTATCCCTTTTCTCCACCGGATTTCTTTAGTCTGCATGAATTTGTTCATCATTTGTTTGGAAATATAGGGAAAAAATCCACAACACGCGGTCCTGCGGGACAGGACTGCATCAACAAGGTAGTCACACTAGGCATACTTGGCCATGGGGTTGCAGGGGACCTGGTCCCTCTTCAGTTACTGACTTTCAGGTCTGGAAACTGATCAAGGGACCATAAGGTTTTATTGAGATGACTATACTCAGCCTCCTGGGCATCCATCTTGATTTCTTCTGATGGTGTAAAGTGAATACTACTCAGCTTCAGCTGACACTCTGGGCACTCTGGAGTGAAGACGATCCAACACATCTGCTCTGCATTGGGCCACAATGGCCTGGCCTTTATTCTGCTGCCTCCCTCAGTCACTGGATGTGGACGGCCCTGGGAAGTGTGTGCAGACTCCGAAGGAGGCCACAGAGGAAGGCTTTCTGCCAACAGTGTTTCCAGCAGCTGAGACAAACACTTTCTTGAACGGGGATCTAGGCGGCACATCCCAGAGTCCACCGCAGTTGGCGGAATGAGGTTCCTGAGGATGTGGAGAAGGGTAGGGTCAGAGCACAGGTGAACGCATCAAACTTTGACATCTCTCACTGCAATGAGGAGTAAAAGAAAGTAAGAATGGGATCAGATGACGGTGAGGGTTTCAGTAGCGGTACAAGGAATTGGGAAAATCAAGTCTGATAACTTCTATTTTCTTTGTAGAATCAGAAGCAGGGCCATCTGCTGAACTTGGATTTGGGTTGGGTCAGGGCTCAAAGAGAATAGTCCTCAAGGTAAACAAGAGAGACTGTCCATACAAAGACTTGTGCACATATGTTTACAGCAGCTTTATTGTAATATCTTCAAATGGGAAACAGCCCAAATGAACATCAACGTGTGAATGGATGAACAATTAGTAATATAACCAGTCACACAATAGAACACTGCTCAGCCTTAAAAACGAATGAACTATTCATACACACAACAACCTAGATGAATCTCAAAATAATTATGATGAGTGAAAAAGACAAAAATATTGTACATACTGTATTATTCCATTTATATAAAACTCTAGACAATGTAAACTAATCTGTAATGACAAAATACAGATCAGTTGTTGGGGAGGGGCTTAAGGAAACCGTGGGGTGGCGAACATGTTCACTATTTTGATTGTAGCCATGGTTTCATGGGTTATATATGTGTCAAAACTTTGATTTGTACACTTTAAATATGTGCAATTATTGTATGTCAATTATACCTTAATAAAGCTGTTTAAAAAATTGAAACTGAACTAAAAATTAGCTGTATCATTGAATCATTGATAATTAGCAAGTAGAACAAACCTGTAAAAATACTGATACCCTTTAAAATTTTAATTTAGTCAACTTAGACCTAAGTAGAACTTTTAAAAGAATGTGGTAATTCTGACTTAAATCCCAGCAGTCAGTTGTAACAGAATCTGACAAAATGGGCTGTATTTGCTTTCACCACAAATCTATCTTCCTTCCTTCCTTCCTCCCTCCCTCCCTTCCCCCCTTCCTTCCTTCCCTCTTTCCTTCCCTCCCTCCCTCCGTCCTTCCTTCCTGCAAATATTCATTGTTAGCATACTGAAGGCATCCTTATTTCAACTTTCTAGTGTCTCAAAGTGACTAAATTTAAAGGGGCCCTCAGCTGGGATAATGGCCAACATTCACCGCACTTTCAATCTGCTTGCTCATAATCCTTTCCACTCCTCTGAGACATACCTCTTACGTCCATTGTGTAGACGAGGAAGCAGTCTCAGAGAGGTTAGAACAGTAGTTCAAGGCCCAGGCTTATACACAATTGCAGCTTGGGGGGCGGGGTGTCCGATGCCGAAATAGTGTCTACCTGCCCGCCCTATTTCCCCGACAATTTAGTCGACGCAGTTTTCCTTTTCATTGGCTTTCTCCCAATATTGTTGCTATTCGTAAGGCGAGCTACACTCAAGGCTTCGCTGGAGTTGCAGGGCTACTAGGAAAGTTTTGGTAATCCAAACCCAAACTGGTATGATGGGAGGTGGGTGCTCTCGGAGAGCTTAAAACAGGATTGTCTTTTCAGGGCGTGTCACGACCTGGGAAGCCAGGGCTGCTGTAGCTCCACCTTGGGAGTGCTACTAGGTTTACCAATTGGGAACAGCGAGGGCGAGTTCCGCCCGGCTCCGGTGGGCTCCCTGAGGTCACGGCGGACACCAGCCCTGCTCCAGTAAATAACGAGAGCGTGTTTTTCCTCCGCGTGCAAACACTAACTGGAGCGCGGGAAAGGCCGACGAAAAGCTTGGCTAAGGTTCTTGCGTGCAAGGCCAGTGCAAGCTGCCCGGCCCCGCCCCTCTTGGGCCCCGCCCACTTCCACCCCAGGTCCCGCCCGCTTCCACCCAGGCCCCGCCCACGTCCCCGGACAGAAAGCGAAAGTGCGCTCTGTTGCTCCGCGCTCTCCTGCTCAGGCCTAGCCGGACCAGCAGGCTGCAGCGGGGACCCGGGTCGCCGCGCGGGTGGGCTGGGGCCCCGCAGGCCTGCATGGAGGGGCCGCCGGCCACCGCGGGTGGGGGTGTCTCCCTGCACAACTTCAGCGCGAGGCTGTGGGAGCAGCTGGTCCACTTCCACGTCATGCGGCTGACGGACTCGCTCTTCCTGTGGGTGGGAGCCACGCCGCACCTGCGCAACCTCGCCGTGGCCATGTGCAGCCGCTACGTGAGTACCTGCCGGGGCGTGGGCTACTGCCCAAGCAGGGCCCAGAGGGGAGAGAATGGCTGGGGACACGGTGGGGGAGCGCGGTCCCTAGGCGGCCGGGCCAGTGCGGGGTGCGGGGGGTCTGGGCGCTGGCGGGAGCCTCAAGGCGCGCGCCTGGTGCCCGCTGCAGAGACCGCAGGCTGGGTTCCGCTAGGTGCGCGGGCGTGACCTCAGGTCTCGGGTCTCGGGGGCCCTTGGAGCTCTCCAGAACGCTTCCTGTGATGTGTTAGGGAATGGGGGTCGGTCTGAATTTGCACCCCCTGAGTGGAGCTGTGTACGGTCGGGCCAGCACGTGGGACCTCAGGCAGGTCCCTCTCCACTCCCGCCACCCTGCTGGCTCCTCCTTTCTCCCATCTCTGTAGTTGGAATGTCCCAAGGCTTTACCGTGGGATCTCTGGTCCCCGGTCACACTTGCACTCCGGGGGATGGCATCTACTTCTTAGTTTTCATGCTCCATCTGTATTGACCACACCATTTATCTATGTTTCCAGAACAGACCTCTCTCCTGAATTTCAGACTCCTGTGTCTTTACCTGGAAACCTAATAGGCATCTCATAATAGACATATTCAAGATCAAACTCTTGACCTATTCCTTTAAACCTGCTCCTCTCACAGCCAGCGCATCTCTGTTACAGTAACTCCACTGAAACCTGGGAGTCATCCTTGATACTGCTCACCCACACTCCCCGCGCCCAATGGCGGTGAATCTGTGCGCGCTGCCGTCAGTCAAAACATACGCGAGTCAACGTTAAGGGAAATAAGTCAGAGAGAGAAAGACAAATACGTAAGATTTCACTCATGTGGAACCAAACAAACAAACAAACAAAACCCCACCAACAAATGAACAAACAGCACAAAACAGAAACAGACTCATCCACAAAGAGAACAAAGTGGTGGTTGCCGGAGAGGACTGGAGTGGGGGGATGGATGAGAAAAGGTGAAGGGGAGCAGGAGGCACAAACTGTCAGTTGTATAATAAGTAAGTCATGGGGTGTAATGAGACCTACTGTGGTGATCATATCATAAGGTCTACAGATGTCGTCACTACATTATACCCCTGAAACTCATAATATTGGACGTCAACTATACTTAAAAAAAAAATACACAGGATCCAGTCACCTCTCACCTCCTTGAGGTCTGCTGCCCTGGGCTAGGCTTGTGGCATCTTTCCTCTGGCTGATTCCCCATTTTGCTTTCTGTGTTAGTTCCTTAGAGCTGTTGTAACAAAGTTCCACAAACCGGGTGGCTAGAAACAACAGATTTGTTCTCTCGCAGTTCTGGAGGCCAGAGATCCGAAATCAAGGTGTTGTCAGGGCTGGCTCATTCCCAGGCAGAGGGAGAAATCACCATGCCTCTCTGGCGTTGCCGCCGTCTGTGGTGTTCTGTGGCATGCAGCTTCATCCCATCCGTCGCTGTTTCCCATGTCACATGGCCTTCTTCTCCGAGTGTCTGTCCGTGTGTGTCTTCCTTGCTTATACGGGCAACAGTCATAATAAAGTAAGGGTCCACGCTACTCCAGTATGGCCTCATCTTAACTTACATTTTAAATATTTCTGCAAAGACCCTATTTCCAAATGAAGTCAGCATTTGCAGGTACTAGGGGTTAGGCCATGGACATATCTTTGGGGGACACAGTTGAATCCATAACAGCACCTAATGGTGGGATCTTCACGGGCAGCAGACTGCAGCTAGATGCTGTCGTTTCTCTACTCCAGACCTGTCAAGGGAGAAACTTAGAGCACAGCCCAGACACTTGACAGTGACCCTCCAGGCCCTATCACCTGGGAGGGCTGCCTTGTCTGCGCCCCCCTCCCTGCCCACCCACTGGACTCTCGGCTGCTGTAGCACACTGGCAGACCCCCCGCAGTGGCTCCCTCTGCTGCTTATTGTCAATGTCGAGGTTTCTCTGTTTTTGAGGTCTGATGTCCCTCGTGCCTGACAAGCTGCTCATTAAATCTTTGTTGAATGGGTAAGTGAGGAGCCCTCAGGGAAACCCCCACTTGCTAGGGAGGACCACCGGTAACCGCAGCCAGCCAGGCAGTAAGGACTGTGGTCTCTGAGTGGCCCAGGGATGGTGGGAAGTCAGAGGAGTGAGCCATGAGGCAGGACCTGGGCAAAGCCTTGTGAAGGAGATGGCCTCTGAAGGGCACTTCTGGATGTCCTCACACGGCGTCCCTCTTCCCTTCTGGCTGCTCTTCTCATGTGCCTTCTCCCTTCTCGCTGTTCTTTTTCTGGGTGTGTTTCTTTCATTTTTTTTCCAGTGGGTAACAACAGGTGGGCCTTAGGGCAGGTGGCAATTCCTGGTCTTCCTTCAGGGGAGGAGAGGAACAGGGCCTAGGGGGAGCGGTTATGGGCGGGCTGTGAGTTTGGAGGTCATGGCACCCTGCGGTCACCTCAGCTTCTTTCGTAATCCTAAGGGGGAGTCCTAGACCATGCTTAAGGTTATGGGCCACCTGGGCCCCGGGACTGCTCACTGGTAAGACCAGGCATTGATTCCTTGAATTAGTTTCAAGGCTCTTCCTGTGGGTGGCTTTGGCGGTCTGACCATTTGGTAGTCATAGCTCTTAGTACGGTGTATTTTCTCAACTGGAAAGCCACTTTACAAGCAAGATTGGGGCAGGAAAAGGAATCATTCTGTCTGACTGGCCACAGGGTGCCTAGACTTTGCCCTCCAGGGGCAGAGGACTCGGCCAGCTGGAGAGAAGAGGTGCAGGCCATAGCTTAAGACAAGAAAACTAGGATTTCTGCGGCCTGGCAGCTGGCTCATGTCTACTTTTGTGAGAAGGTGACATTGGAACACAGCTATGCCCATCCACTTAGAACAGTCTGTCACAGCTTTTGTACTTTGATGGCAGAGTTGAGCAGTTGCTGTTGGACCTGATAGTTCATAAAAACTAAACTGTTTACTGTCTGGCCCTTCTTAGAAAAAGTTTACTGGCCCCTGAGCGGCGGGTGGCACCGAAGGGTCTGGGAGGTCTCCCTCCTCCTTCCCTCCAACTCCCCGCGTGTGAGACTAGACCATGTAGAACAAAACCAGACAACGGGGCTGCTCTTCCAGCTGGCTCGCCTTGTATCAAGCAAGACTGTTTGCAGCACCAAGAGAAGCTGCAGCAGTAGGATGCTGCAGGGTCCAGGGAGGATGGGGTGTGGGACCCAGTGTGCTCAGATAGTCTAGGATGCACCTGGCCCACGGGGGTGAGTGGAAGGTGGTCCTCTGGCCACGGTCAACTAACTGCCTAGGCATGTGTCCACCTGAGAGACCAGCTTGATGTAGCGTGATTTCAGAAATAATGAAGTATTAAAAAGAGTACCAATATGGGTATTTTAGTTTTGTTTTGATCACCCTATTGAGGTATATTTTCTATTTTCAGGAGATTTAACTGTAAATACTATTCACAGTTAAAATGTGGAACTTGGAATCTATAAAAAGTAAATTAAGATCATATTTTTTTATCTTTTTCAAGACAAAAGCATGTAGTAAATGCTTTAATTCTTGTCATTTTTTTTATACACCTAAATGAATTCTCTCTCATATTGAAGGAATTTTGAACCATTAGGAGATAAGGAGCATCTCTGATCTGTGCTCTGCTCTCAGTAAAAGTAATTTTGGCCGTGTTATAAGTTAGTGGGTTTTTTCCTTTTAAGCTAGGCCTTTTTAACAGTAAGGGGGAGCACTTTCAAAGTAATTGGAAGATTATCTCTAGATATCAGAAGGGATACTTTTGTTGATCTTTAATTTTATAGCTTCTTAGCTGAAATGAGAATTGCCTAGCATATTCAAAAGTGTTTTTTTAAAAAACTATTTCATTGTTGTTCAATTACAGTTGTCTGCATTTTCCCCCCTCCACTCCCCCTCACCCCAACCAATCCCACCTCCCTCCCTTGCTTCCACCCTCCCCCTTGGTTATGTCCATGTGTCTTTATATTGGTTCCTGAAAACCCTTCCCCCCACTGTTCCCTGCCCCCTCCCCTCTGGCTATTGTTAGATTGTTCTTAATTTCAATGCCTTTCGTTATATTTTGTTTGCTTTTTCCTTTTGTGGATTATGTTCCAATTAAAGGTGAGATCATATGGTATTTCTCCCTCACCGCCTGGCTTATTTCACTTAGCATAATGCTCTCCAGTTCCATCCGTGCTGTTGCAAAGGGTAGGAGCTCCTTTAGCAGAGACAAACGTTTTTATTTTCATTATTTGGATGCTGATGGCTGGTGCCCTTTTGCAAAGTCATGGGGCTTTTGTTGGTCTGGAAGAGCCCAGATACTCCTTGGGGAGTGGACCTCTGTGTTCTCTTACTGGTCCAGATACGAAGGTTAGGAGCCCTGCCTTCTCCGCTGCATCCCTGCCCCGGGTGGGTGGGACCTGGAGGCACTGGGCACCCAGACTCTGACAGCTTTCCCCCTGCTGTGCCCTTAATGAACTTGTTGGCTTCCCTCTTGGTTGTCATGTTGCCCTTCAGCATGCTTTGGAGTGTCCAACACTAAAACAAGCCCTTTCTGTAAAGTAACTCTGAGAACTTATGGACAGCACTGTGATTCCAGCTTCAGGTGACCTCATACATCTCAGCGGGTCAACCTCCCTGGCTGTTTGACACAGATGCCAGACCTTCTTTCTCTTTGTAAATCACCGACCCCCAGGACCTGCCAATACCACCCTCTTGAAGAATCAGAAGCTGGAGAATCAGAAGCAACAGAAGTTTGACAGATGGAGAAGCAGCATTGCATTCTCTGTTTTCCTTTTAGGATTCCATCCCTGTGTCCACCTCCCTCCTTGGAGACACTTCCGACACGACCTCGGCTGGCCTTGCCCAGCGCTTAGGTACGTACCCGTGGCGGGTGCTGCAAGAGTGACCTGATGGGGCCTCATTGTTTGACAGGACCGCGAGGCAAGTCTCTTTAGAAAGAAAGAATCTTTATACTGGGAGATAATCAACTCCTCACCGTAGGGTAAGCCCAGACCTCTGTATATTGTGTCTTCTTTAGGAGGGCACATCCATGCACACACGGTACCACCAGTGCCTCAGGGCCAACATGTTCCTAGGGGACTCCCATGTTGTGCCTTGGCTACTGTCCAAGCTGATGAGTGACAGGTGCTTTAGCTCCCTTCTGTGAGCACATCACTCCTCGTGGGGGGAGGGTGTGAAGGATGCTCACAGCGCCCAGTGGGCAGTGGCTGCAAGTAACCTCCTGGGCCTTTTGGGGATTCAGTGGAGCCTCTCGAGCAGGTTGGCAGTGCTGTGCACGAGGGACTGTCCTTCACTCCCTGTGATGTCATTCAGATTTCAGAAGGGAGACTGGCCTGGCCTACATGTGGCACTGCGCAGGTATTAGGCAAGAACATGAGGTTGAAGGGTCCACTGTTCCCTCCGCCCCAAACACACACTTCCTATCAACACCCAGGCAGTTCAGGGAAGAGCAGCATGTGTTCTGCCCTCCGCCAGTGTGTGCAGTCACCTGATCACCACAGGCGCACAGGGGCCTGGGACGGTGCTTCCGTTCTCAGCCAACTGCTGTCTGAGGAGACATATTTCATCCAGGATACTCCTGCTTGGCAGTTCATTCAATTCTCAAAGTAGCTATAGGGCATCCATCCTCTGTCTTCTCTTCAGTCTTTGTGGCCACCAGTGTTCCCATCCCGTTCAGTTAGTGAGCCAATCACCCAGGCCCAGTGTCCTGGTGAATGAGGCCCAGCCCCTGTATTTTATCCAATAGTTATGTTGAAACCCTGTCCACCTGATCCCTGATCCGTGGGAATGTGTCTGTCAGTCACTGAACGCACCACGCAGTTCGCGTGGAGCACAGGTGTCTGGTCGGGTTGAGGACTGGTTGTTGCAGACCCGCTGCACTGAGTTCTGTGCGGAGTGGGGTGGGCACCGTGAGGATGCTGCAGCAGCGCTTCAGGACCACCCAGCGCTGTTTCTTTCACCTGACATTACAGAAACCTGACTAGTCAGTTGTTTGGTAACTTCTTATTAGGAAGTAACTTTAAATTTATGGAAAAGTTGCTTACAAGGATAGAGTCCCTGCTCAGCCTGCACCCAGATCCCCTGTTGTCATCACGCCCTCCCTGTGTTCACATTGTTTTTTCTGAGCCACATGCAGCTCAGTCAGAGACGCAGTTGCTTCCGCACGCTCCACTGTGCATTGCCAGCGTTTGAGGGGTGACCTCCTTTGTTGTACGGACCACTGTGTGCCCTGCCTGGCCCCTTGAAGAAAGGGGGTGTTTATAGTTCTAGAGCCAGAAAACTGGGTGGATCGCCCCAGTGTGGATGACAGGTCCTGGTAGTGCAGGGTGCCGGGCGCTCATCTGGTGTGCTCTGAATAAGTTGTTCATGCCAAAAAGAGTAAGGTGGGTTGAGGGTATCCTGAATGTGGATGCCTAGTTTGTAAAAAACTAGGGGTTTTTGTGTGTGTGTGTTTTGTGCAGATGTTGGTGCTTTTTAAAATTAATGTTTTCCTCACATGGTTTACATCAATTTATAATAATCTACATCAATTGAAACAGAACAAAGACAAAAAAATAATATTCTTACCATCTTATTAAATTCAGATATTAATGAAGGCTCCCATCCTGTCTGTGTGAGCATTAACTGGCAGCTCTCCGCCAGTGCCCGGTGAGGATAGGCACGTGGGGAAAGCTCGAAAAGTCAGTGGTGTGATGTGGCTGCCGCATCACCAAAGGCTGAGATCACAAAGGGGCAGTCCAGTGCGGCCTGAGCTGTTAAAAGTGTATTAGCATGCATCATTATGCAAATTAGTTGAAAGTGCATTATTAACCATTGTCAGTTGTCTAGAAGGGGTAATGAGCAGGGAGCAGTGTCCCCAACGGTATCTTCCATGGAAGAGGAAAGAAGTTGGGAATGAGATGATCCAGGGGGTTCAGAGTGACCCTGGAAGCTTTGGGGGCTGTCATGTGAATGGAAAGCCCTTTCTGTGCGTGGCACCGGAGGCCAGAGCTGGGACTGCTGGGTAGATGATGCAGGCAGATACAGGTTTGTTCCCTGGAAGGTCCTGTCCCAGTCAGTAGAGTGATTGGCATCAGAATAGCCCCGCCTTCGGGATGGAATTTCCTGACACTGAATGAGGGCAGCTGAGTGGGTGTGACTTGACAGGCACCAGCTTCACCTCTCCCCGCCACCTTTGTCGCCTTTGATACTGGGGTTAGTGTGGTCATCTGATGTCCCCGGGTGGGAGGGTGGGTGGGCAGTTCTGTTGGGAGGAGGAATCGCCCCTGCTCTGTGTGTGGTGTGTGGCTGAGGAAGGAGGCCCAGGGCTGGTGCGGTCACCGTGTGTAACTGCTTCCGGCTTGCTGCCCCCGAGGATCTGTGTGTCGTCTTCATATGGATTCCTGTAGTTAAAGCAGCACACCTTAGCTGCTGTTGGTTCTCAGAAAGGGGCCACACGTACATTCAACATCAAGTGAAAATCAGACGTTTGTGTGCATGTGTGCATGTGCACACACAAATATGCATGTATGTATGTGTGCGTATCTGTGTGTGTGCACAGAAATGAGAGGTGGGTTATCTCTAGGAGTTGGTAGAGGGGATGGCACTGAAGGAGAACTTTAAGACTTTATTTTAAATACTTGAATATTATTGATGTTTTTTGAAAAGTGAAGCAAACCAGTAGTGTGTGTAGAGCCGCGGTTCTTACGTGTTAGTGTTCGGATCCCCTGGAGCTCTCGTGGGCACAGATGGCAGGCCCCAGCCCCAGCCTTTCTGATGGGTCGGCCTGGGCAGTGGGGCCCGAGGACGTCTGTCTCTGGCGACTCCCCAGGGGATGCAGCTGAGGAGGGGACTTGCTTTAAATACCACTGTTCTAGAGACTGGGATAGGGACCAGTGATTTTAGTCTGCATTTGCAGCAGCTGCCTGTGAAGTCATAAAAACGAGAACTTCCTTCTCTCCTCGAAAGCCCATTGTCTCTTCCCAAGTGTTTCTCAGCTACAGGGCGGGCCCGAGGCACACAGAGTCCCCAGGTACCCCAGTCATGGCTGCGTCTCTGTGCTTTCTCCTTTTAGCCAGGAAGACCAACAAGCAGGTGTTTGTCAGCTACAACCTGCAGAGCACAGACAGCAACTTCGCATTGCTTGTAGAAAACAGGATCAAGGAAGAAATGGAGGCTTTTCCCGAAAAGTTCTAGCTGAGTGGCTGAAGTGAGGATTTGTAACTTATGTACCATACACGTTTAAATAAAGCAATTGGGTTTCACTGTTTGTCACCAGGTTAATGTGTTTACATTTTGTTTTAAAGTATTAATCTCACTAATTTTCCTTCTTCCCTTCAACCGACTGCGGGCCAGAGGGCTATAACTGATGGAGCCCGGGAAAGAGGAAAGCGGCACGGGCAGCAGTCTCCTTGTGGCTGCTCAGTGATAGAGAAAGGGGCCGCACGGGGCCGAGCTGGGATTGCAGGGTAGATTAGTCCCGACTCTGTTGTGTCCACTCCCAGTTAAAGCTGAGGTGATACGCCCTTCCCCAGCTACGTTCTCCCTGGGGCCGCGTTGGGTCCCCACTCCTCACTGCCCACTAGACTTGTGGTCTTGGTGAAGTCTCTAACTTCTTTGGACCCCGTTTCCTCACCTGTAAAATGAGAATAGTATTCACTCTGCTGGGTTTTTAGGATGAAATACACAGAAATACTTTGCCAAGTGGAAGTGCCGTAGCAATTAAGATGTCAGTTACGGGTCCACCTGTGTCATGTTTGTGGGTCCAGGTGCTTGCTCCTCCTGTCTTTCCTTCCTTCCTTCCCTTTTCCCCCCAAGTCCCAAGTCATCTTTAATTCTTAGCTTTTTCTGTCTACCACTTGAAGTGGATTCTAATCTTTCTAACACCAAATGCTACACATTTCTTTCCCACCTCTTTTTCCAAAAGCCAGTATTCCATGGGTCAGCGGCTTCTAACCTTGGCTTCACATTGAATCTCTGGAGGCTTTCATAGACTGCCTGTGCGAGACCTTTTCCCAGACTCAGATGGCCTGGGCCCTGGCGTTGGTGGGCTTGAAAAGCTCCCCGGGTGCTTCTCAGCACAGGCAAGGCTGAGGACCACTGATGGAGCTTTGTAATCTTTGGGGTCCACCTGGACCCCTTTTGTTACTAGAAGCAGATAGTTTAGGTCTCTGTGACACTTCCACGTGGTGGCAAAAGGCACTGAGCCAGTGGTAAGCAGCCAGGGGTGGTGACACTGGCCAGGGCACAGAGCCATTTCAGAAGAGTGGGTCTGGGGTTTATGGTGCTTCCCTCCTTGGCGGACTTCTGTGCCAATCTCCGCGGTCTTGGCCAGCGCGAGCAGCACTTGGCGGCCCAGTGGGCACCTCTCTAGGAAGAGTGAGTAACACAAAATCAGCGCTATGGAGAGTTTGGTATAAAACTTTATTAAAGAAACATTGTTTTCTTGTTAAAAAACACTACATTGAAGAAGAGTGTTTCGGGTTGTCAGTCTTCCCTCACACAGTCACAGGTTGACAGTCATTTCTTGGCCTCTCCAGGACTCACAGGCCACGGTCAGCCGGACGCGTGTACACAGGAGAGAGAACTCAAGCTTACTGATGGTCTGAGGGCGGTTCTGAACAGACAGTTCGTGTTTGATCCTGTCTCTGCCTCCGTCTGCCTTTAAGACTGGCCTGTGCCAGCAGGAGAGGCCACCCCCGTCCCCAGGCCGACTGAGTCCCAGTTCACAGAGGCGCTAACACAGGGACACAGCAAAGATCTGAACAGAGAGTTTTTTATTACTGGTAGTGGTGGTGAAACGCCCTTCATCGGATACCATCAGATGAGGTAGGGAAGACATTCCAGAAGAAATCGGTTGATGGGGCAACATTTTTATTTCTGTACATTTACATACAAATTTTCCCCAAAGGTACAACAGATGTGACATCATGCAGACATTTAGCTTTGAACAACACAGTTCAGAACTCGATTTAGGCTTGTGCTATGAATGAGCACCTCCAGATTGATCCCGGTTGACAGGTACAGTAACACGGTTCTGACCAGAAACCTCAGGGGTGGGGGTGGCGGGAAGGACAGAGGGAAGCATCCCCACTGGACATAACACACTGCTGCTTTTCCAGAACGATACAGCAAGGCAAGGAGTACTTGCAAGTGAGGTGTGGGCCTTCCCCAGCACGTGCGTGCCCCGTGCGCTGTGTGGGGGCTGGGCGGCGCAATGGTCACAGCTCATTTAATGGCACTTCAGTCATTTCTTGTTTGGCTCTAGGAAGTGGTATTGTTTGAGTGCAATACGTCCTTTACGAGGTGTATTTTTACTTTCTGGTCTGTGGCCAAAACAACTTACCATCCCCTCTCTTCTAGTTGCAAGTAGTTACACTCTTAGAAAACAAAGATAATTAAAACTTCTTCCTGTCTGTCTTGGGTGCTAGTACTTTCAGGTGTTTGATGAGAGTTACTGACTTCTGGAAAAGAAAGTGAAGACCTGTCCAGCCCTGCCTCAGGTGTTCACATTTGTGCGTAACTTTTACTGGAAGGGATCACAGCTCCCTGGTGGGAGAGCGGGACGCAGGCGTGGCTGCAGCACGTACCTGGACGTGCCTCCCCGGGCAGCGGGGAGGTGGTGGGCAGGCAGATTCGAAGTGCCTGAGCGCTGTTTCCCTACTGACCAGGAAGGAAGTGGGACTGAGGAGTCTAAGCACGACCAACAGCTGCTAGGGAGCTGGTGCCGTGGCCCCTTCCATGCAGGGCAGGGCAGGACCAGACGTGCATCAGGCTCAGGTGGGCCCTTGCTGCCTTGCCCACTTGGTGTGGGATTTCACGGGGATCAGCCCACAGGGAAGCTTTTCTGCTTTGGGTATATTTCATAAAGGTGTTCCTCAAGAGCTTCAGAGAGCCTTAAGCTAAACCAGCAACAGGAGAGCTCAGCCTAACCGTGAGGCTGCTGGGAGCAAAGAGCTGTGGGACCTCTGCCCAGGGACAGCTACTGGTTGTCCGCAGGTCGGCCTCACTTCACATCCAAGGCCTCAGTTGCAAGAGCCCTGTCCTCACAGCTAGTTTCTTGTCATCTGTGGTTAGTCCTGATGGCTGAAGTGACAGTGCGGTTTCCGTTGGACCAGTGTTTTTGTCATTTAGGATGGAGACCAGAGACCTTGGAACAGGAGTTTTTAAATGCTGTGCCGTGCCTCCACCTTCCTAGACATTACCGGCAGCTGTCTATAGCATCAGTACAGTTCTTACAGCAGGTCTCTGCGATCGGTGAGGGATACTCACAAGTCCTTCGGTAGGACAGTGAAGGGACTGAAAGGTGTCCTGGTGCTGGGGTGATACCTGCAGACACACACCTGGCCAGGGGCCGGCCCAGGACCTCCCTGGCTCCTTCCCACCTTCCCCAGCTGCCCAGGGGCTTGACTGCTGCATATGTCATGTCCTGGGCTTAACGGATCTTGCTGACAGGTGGCTTTGTAGCAAGTACTGTGAAAAAGGCAAAAGGTATTTCACAAGTTTGGCACGCGAAGCCTGCACATTTATAAAGAGAGGCCTTTTTAAAGTAAGGTGAACATGGACTAACATTGAAACATGGAACAAAAGTGACTTAAAAGAGATGAGAGAAGGCAAGGATGAGCTGGACTGGAACAAAGAGATGGGCCAGATGGCCTTCCTTCCTTCCTAAGCAGTGGCCCTTGGATGAGGCTGGAGATACCAGGCCCCATTGATTTGACAGAGGTGTGGTTTACTCACTGGAATCACACGCTTACCGGTTTGTTCACCTCCTCACCATGTTTTTATCAAGTCAGCGGGTTCCTGTTGGTGTCCGCCAGATTTGGAGGGCACTGCTGGGTGGAGACAGAAAGACACAGACAAGGTAGGAAGCTAGAAGGGGAGAAAGGCAAGTTACGTCAACCCCTTTTCAGGCCCTTTGAGTTCTGGTAGCTGTCAGCTGGAGGTCACCTGATTCACAGACCTGAGATGACGATTTCCTTGGAAACACAGCCCGTGTCACAAAGTGGGGGGAGGGGTGGACAACTGTAGAAAGAACCCACGCTGTCTAAAAGAATCAGATGCCTAAGTTGCTACAAGGTAGTGCCTGCCTGTGCCAATGAAGCTTGTTTCTTAGTGGCTCCTGGGTGTCCTTGAGGAGGCCCCCTGAGTTTCCTCTGAAACACCCCTCGACAGGTGGAGAAACCCTGACATGAAAGGGAAGAGGAAGCCTTGTTGTGTGGGACCCAACGAAGAACACAGTGAAAACCCCTGGATAGTGGGCGTGGGGGTGGGCGCTGAGCTAGAATGAGTTATTGCTCTCTCTCGGTCGGCCTTGGTGCTCTAAGAGGCAGGAGGTCAGCTGGACTAACAGGCGAGCATCCCGCTGCTTGCCCTGAGCCCGCCTCTGTGCCGACGCCAGTGGCAGGAAGCAGGCAAAGGCCGGTGCGAAGGAGATGGGCTCCCTCCCACAGGTTCTGCAGTCTCTCAGGGCAAAATTGAGTGAGAGCTGACAGTCATCCAGGCTGGTGATTTCTACGCGGTGTGTGCTCCGGTTGTGTGGGAAGGGCCACGTTTGGGAGAGCACCGCGCCCTCCTGTGGGTCTGCATCCGGGTCAGCTCTCATCCTGTTGGCTTCCGTTCAGAAAGACGCCACGTTTTCAAGTAGTTCTGGAGGAAAAGCTGTCGTGAAAGAGGGGACGTTGCCGCTGGAGCCGAGTCCGAGGAGAGCTAACGCTGACGTGCCCCAGGCTCCTGCACATTCGCTAGTTGTGAACTTAACCAGGCCAACTTGGTCAGAAGACTGGCGACCTTGCCGCTAATGACTTAAGAGTCATGGGTACGAGGGTAAGATTTTCCCCAAAGGATTTCCAGCATGAAGTGCCAAAGGACGATCTCGAAGGGAAGACTAAGCTGGTTTTAATGATATTTGTGAGCTGCTTTCCGCCAAAACACGTAACAGAAGCTCTGACCTTACAAACAGAAAACACTTTACAGACCATAACAGACACCCTAGCTAGCAAACACCTGGTCTTTTACATTTCAGTGTCTAAGCATCAGTTGGGGACTGCTCCGTGGTGGGTGTCTGCACACACGCAGGCCGCTGGGGTGCGGCTCCGAGGCGGGGCGGCGTCTGGCTGCTCGGGGGTAGTGGGTCACAGCGCGGACCTGCAGGGAGGCCGGCTGCTGCGCTGGGGCGGCTGGGTCCCTCGAAGGAGGTGATTCTATTGCAAGGTCAGTGAGAGGAAAGGGAATAAAGTGCTTCTCGTAAAAATGACCAAAATAAATACAAACATTTAATGGCAGAAAAGAAAGTCTTATTTCCAAAGAGTCTGCTTCCTCAAACATGATCCTTAGAGTTTTGGAAAGAATTCCCCACACCAGTGGAAGGTCCCGCGCCCCTGCGGTGTTTGCCTGCTGCAGCCGCATGTTGTAAACCTGCGTGGAAGCAACCCCGCCCTGGGGACCCAGGTGCCCCTCAGGGCAGGCCGCGCCCAGAGCCACAGGACCTCATGCCGTTGGCTGTGGCGCCGTCGGGCAGCGCGTCCCCCATGGCCGCGGCTGCGTCGTGGAGGCCTGAGTAGTCCTTCAGCTCGGCGTTAGTGAGCAGCAGTGGCTGCTCGCCTTTCTTGTGCGGCAGCAGCGGCTGCCGCGTGTAGTGCTCCCCGTTGGAGATGCTCTCGGGCAGGCTCTGGTCCCGGCTCTCAGGCAGCAGTAGGATGCAGATGATGCAGATGAGCGTGCAGCAGGCGAAGATGATGTGGTGCAGGAAGTAGCCTTTCTGGTTGTGCAGCTCGATGATGGGCGCCGTCAGCATGCCGAAGCCCGCGCTGGCCAGCACCAGCCCCAGCCCGCCGCACCTGCAGGAGGGTTGAGCGCACAAGGTTAGATAGTGTCCACGGCCACACCTCGGCACCCAGGGACACACTGGCTCCCAGAGTGTGGACACAGCTTCACGGGGATCACTGGGCAAGTTCACGGCAGACCCAGAGTCCTGGCACAAGCGTGGGTACCAGGCGTCATCCCAGACCAGAGCCTCCCATGTGTGGGACATCCCAGACTGCCTTCAGCTCAGTCATCTGCACACCACATCTGTTCACCGACTTGTATCACTGAATGGAGAACAGTGTCACTGGCCACAAATAATACACATAAAGTAAAAAAGAAGGTGCTATTAAATTACGCTGTCTTCCCACGGTTTGTTCTCATGCTCCTCATTTAGAAAAGGGGTTAGTGTTAGTGTGTGTGAGTGTGGGGTGGGGGATCACCAGGGGTTAAAGAAGGTGTTGAAGACACACCAACAGACCTTCTCCTTGCCATAATCAGAGAGATTTGAAGATCTTTAAAAAACGAATTTTCTCACTGTGAGCTGATGTCATTTATGGTCCTGTCCCATGCATTCCCCAAAGATCACTCTGCGCACCACCAGTGGGAAATGTTGCGCCAGAACCAGGCACTGATGAGAAACTCACTGCAGCACTGAGCTCCAGAAGGGCTGAACGCGAGCCCAGAGCTTGGGCCACTCCTCTGCCACCACAGGGACCTGCCAGATGTTCCAAAGGCACTGTAGACACAGCATCGCAGAAGACCCTTACACCTCTAACTAACGTCTACTTTGACATAAAGGTACAGTGTTGGGGAGAAGGTGTTATATGGACCCCGAGAAAGCAGAGCAGTGCTGGGCCGCAGTGAAGATGACCAGGGTGTTCAGGTGACAGGAAGTAATGGTCGTGTTGTGCCCTCACCACACAGGCCACCAGGGCTGGCTGGTCTCAGAGCCTCTGGGGCCACAGGGAAGGGGCAGATGAGGAAATCGTGTCTCAAGGAAGGGAAGTAGAGCTGTTTGCCTCGCCCTGGAGAGCAGATCCGGACCAGTAGACAGAAGGTACAGGAATGCGGCTTTCAGTCAGTTTAAATAACTTTCAAAGGGAGCTGCTCAACAGTTAGGTGCTGCCCGTGAGTGAGGCAACCTTTATTCTTGGATGTGCTTATTAGGCAAAGAGGGGCTACAGGGGAGGCCCTGTTGTGTGCAGGAGACCGGGGTGGGGGTGAGCTCCGAGTTCCCGAGGATCCTGTGATCCCCTTGGTGACACTCTAGGTGCCTCTGACTCACAAAAACAGTGTCCTTCAAGGACACAAGCTGCAAGGTCAACACATAAAAGCCAACTGTGTGCCTACATGGCAGCCATAAGCAAGTGGAAGGCGAAATTAGAAAGTTCCTTTCACAGTAACGTCAAAACAGTAAGTGCTTAGAAATAAACAACAAAGAAATGCAAGGTGTGTGCTGACAGCTATAAGACGTAGCTGAGAGAAACTAAAAATATAAAAATAAGTGGAGAGCCACGCCATGTTCTTGGATTGGAGGACTCAATATTGTTAGGATGGCGATTCTCTCTGAACTGATCAAGACAATCCCTGTCAAATTCCAATATGACTTTTTTTAATGCAGAAAGCGGTAAGCTGATTTCAAGATTTATATGGAAATGCAGAGTACTCAAACTTCCTAAAACAATTTTGAAAAATAAAATCTGAGGATGGACTTCTCCAATTTCAAAACTTACTGCAAAGGTACAGGAATCATGGCGGTGTGGCACTGCCTTCACATGTTGACAGATGAAGGGGACAGACCTGACGGTTCAGAAATACGCCCTCACATTTGTGGCCGCCCGGTTTTGGCAAAGGCAGACTCGGTGCAGAACAGAGTCTCCTCAGCAGGTGCCACCGGGGCAGCTGCAGAGCCACATGCAAATGGATGACAGTGGACCTGCACATCACACACGGAAGTGGACTATTATACAAATAGATCATAACCCTAAATGTAAGAGCCAGAACTATAACACTTCTAGAAGAAAAGGGAAAAATCTTTGTGACGTGAATTTAGGAAATTTAGGAATTTAGGAATTCTTATACATGACACCAAAAGCAGATACATAAAGAGAAGAAAAATGAACAGTTGCAGTTTATCAAAATTAAAAAGTTCTGCCCTCCAAAAGACACTCTTAAGAAAATGACAAGACAGACAATACCCTGGGAAAAAATGTTTACAAAGCACATATGATAAGAATATATGGAGACCTCTCAGTAAGAAGAGAACCCAATTTAAAAAATGGGCCAAAGATTTGAGTAGACATGTTTCTGAAGAAACTATAAACTCTTCAACTAGCATGCAAAAAGCTGTACGCCCTTGGTCACTGGAGAAATGCATTCACAGCCACAGGGAGACACTCTCCCGCCCACGACGATGGCTGTAATCAGAGACAGAAAACAGCAAGTGCTGGTGAAGAGGAAGAGAAACTAGAGCCCTCATATGTTGCCAATAGAGAAGAAAAATGGTGAAGCCACTGTGGAAAAGCTTGGCATTTTCTTTAATAGGTAAATCTAAATTTCTGTGACCCAGCAATTCCAATCCTATGAAACGTGACAACCTAGGTCCATGCACAAACTTGTCGGCGAATGCTCATTGTCGCATCATTCATAACCAGCCAAAAACTGCACAGAATTCAAATGTCCACCAGCTGGAGACTGGAGAAACAAAACGTGGTCCATCACACCCAGTGCAATAGTATTCACAGTGAGAAAAGGACCCTGGGTGGATTTCAGAAGCATGCTGAGTGACTGCATGATCCCATTCACGTGACACATCCAAAAGAAAGCAAATCTGTAGACTGAGAGCAGGTTAGTGGCTGCCAGGCGCTGGGGGTGGGGACAGAGACGGCAGAGGGCCACGAGGGAACCTTCAGGAGGCAGAAATGTCCTATGACTGGACTGGTGATCGCTGCACTGCATACTAAAAATGGGTGAATTTTATGGTGTGTTAATTATACCTCAATAAAGCTGTTAAGAAAACCCCAAAACTGTTCTACCTGTGGGGGCTGGGGCCTCCTGTTGATACCAGTTCTCCAAACTTCTGGCCTAGAAGGGCGGCCTGCCAGGCCTCACCTTTGCTTCCGGGGGACTCAAGGATGCCCACGCTGCCCTCTGCCTGTCACCCCTGCTGCCCGGTGGGAGTTTATGCCCTGCTTGCCCACCATGGGGCTGAGCAGCAGGTTCCCCTCTCCAGGGCCTTCACTGTCCCCAACACGGGGAAAGAGAGATGCCGCCTTGGCTACCTGCTATCCTACTACATCAGGCTCTCTGGCTGGCCAGTCTTGGATCTGGAGGGAGACAGGAATGAGGGGCCCCCAGGCCGGGAGGGCCGTGTCTGGGGCTCCCCAGGTGGACAGCTGTACCTAAGGGCCGCCTTCAATCAGACATACAGAGTTCTATGGTCAAGACAGGATGGAGCATAGCCTCGCAAACATTTTTTAAGAATATTTTTTATCCAAACTTTTTTTCCTAAAAGAATAGGACATTCAAGTGGCAACTGTGTGTGATGGGTGGGACAATGGGTGGTCTCCCCATTTTGTCATGCTTCATAACAAAAAATAAGACTCTCTCTCCCTTTCTCGCTCTAAGTCAGAATGGCCTTGTTTGCTTGCAGATAGCGGCCAACCCACCACAGGGTGTGGCCTCAGGCACAGTGGGGAGGGCTTTCCTCACTTCTGCTCAGGTGACTCAGGGGTGGGGGCGGGGAACAGTACTCCTTTGGTTGCTTGCAGGCTAAGACCCAGGGCTGGGTTTCAAGAGGGACAGCCTCACCAGGCAGTGTCCTAGGGACAAAGCCAGAGCCTGGAAGTCTCTGACTCTTCCCTTTCCCAGCCAGTGACCATGTTCAGGCCCATCTGGGTTACGCCTCCCTCACTGGTGTATCTCCCACAGGGATCCTCTGTCCCCTCAGACTTTCTTTCCTCACGGTTGACAAAGTGACCTGTCTAGAATACAGAGCTGATGGTGTCACTCACTTGCTCCAGATCCTTCGGTGGCTCCTTCCTGTCCCTGCACAGCTCCTGGGGAGGGGGGCCCACTTCTCCCTCCTGTCCCTGGGCCCCACCCTTAGGTCCACTGGCTCCCCAGCATCTTTGGCCTCAGAGTTCCTCACCTTCACTCCCTCCATGAGGTTCTCACTCTGGCTCAGCTAAGCGCCCTGGGTGCTTCATGCCCAGCCCTGCCAGGTTCCTGGGACAGATAACTGTCTCACGTGTTTCCTGAAGGACACGTGGCTTTTTACCTGGGGTCCCCACACCTGGCACCATTCTGGCACAGAGGTTCGTTCACTCTGAGGAGCGCCAGGAACGGACAGTCAGCAATCAGGGCTGCCCCAGCGTCAAGTAAACCCCCCCACACAGGCCAGGCCCGAGTGAGCTGCCACATGGGTGGGAGCTGCCACAGTGGAGAGAAGAGGTTCTGGAGCCAGTGGACTGGTCAGAACTCTGGCTCCGCCATCGCCAGGCTCTGCCTCTGTAAGCCTTGGCGAAGACCTGTGAAACCAGGGCGGAAGAGCAGCATGGCCAGGAGCTCTGGTGTACCGTGCTGGGTGTGGGGACGGGACGTGTGGAGTGCAGGTGTGGGGACGGGACGTGCGGAGTGCAGGTGTGCTGCTGCTCCTCCTCCAGTTGTCTAAGCTCTCTCCCTGTCTCTGCTGGCACCACAAAGCAGAAATATCGACGCATTTCTAACCCCTTTCTTGCTGCATTAACATTTCAGTGACAAAGGGCAGGAGGTGAAGGGAAGACTGGAGATCAGCGGATGGGTTCAGGGCTGGAGGTGTTTGGTGACAGCTGGCCAGGAGCCTGATGGCGGGGCTGGAGCTGGGCAAGTTCAAGAACTGAGAGGCTGAAGAGGAGACCAAAGCCTCCAGAGATAACGTGGAGACCCAAAGGCTGGCAGAGGGTGCTGGAATGGCTTTGGTCCTTCCCCTTCTGCCGGGGCCCTCTCACCCAAGCCCTGCAAACAGTGCCACCCGGAGCTACCTCAGGCTCACTGCCCTCTGCCTTCTAGAGACCTCTGCTCCTCCTCACTGCATCATCCGGAATGAGGCCTCATTCTCTCCCCCAACACCGCTCCTTTGTGCTCAGGCCTCCCTCCTCCTGGACTGCTGGTTGCTCCACCTGCTCCCTGGAGTCGGCAGTCCCAGGCAGCACCCCTGTGCAGGCTGTGCATGCCACCAAGTTCTCTCGGCCTCATGTCCTTCCCTTCCCCCTCTTGGGTGCTCCCACCATGCCCTCAGCACCCTGGAGTTTACAGCCCAGACTCACTCATGTTGGCACGTCTGTGTGTCTGATACACACTTAAGAGGTTTTCAAGGGCAGCAATCAGGTCTGACTCAGTTTGCCATCTCTCGCCTCAACCCAGCCCCTGGCTGGAGGCCAGGTGGCACCTGGGTCTTCGCGGGGCAGGGAGGTCCGATTTCTGAGATGGCCCCACCATTCCCATCACGCAGTGTTCACGCCCCTGTCCCCCAGGAATGAGCTGGACCTAGTAATGCACTTTATAAATAAAATGCAGCAAAGGTAATGTGGTGTCCCTCCGTGATTAGGTTACAAAAGACTGACTTCTAGCAGATTCTCCTGTCGGCTTTGATGCAGCAAGTTGCTATTATGAGGCCCATGTGGCAAGGATCTGAGCTGGCTTCCAGCCAAGAGCCAGCAAGAAGCTAAGGCCCTCGGTCCAACTGTGCGCCAGGAACTGAACCCTGCTGTTTGGAGGGAATGTTTGCATTTCCCCAAGTTCATACGCTGAACTCCGAATCCCCAGAATGACGGTGTTGGGAGGTGGGGCCTTTGGGAGGTGATTAGGTCAGGAAGGTGGAGCCCTCAGGAATGGGATTAGTGCCCTTATGAAAGGAGCCCCAGAGCTCTGCTACCTTCTACCACGTAAGGGCACAGCAAGAGGATAGGCGCCTATGAACCAGGAAGCAGGCCCTCACCAGACACCAGATTTGCTGACACCTTGGTCCTAGACTCCCCCACCCCCAGAACTGTGAGAAATAACTTTCTGCTGTTTATCAACCGCCCAGTCTATGGTGTTCTGTCATAGCAACCCACATGGATTAAGAAACCTGCCAGTTACTGAATGAGCTTGGAAGCTCGTCCTGTCCCAGCTGGTTATGGCCTGGGGGAGACCCTGAAGTTGAGGGCCCAGCCAGGCCACGCAGACTGCTGCCTGCGGAAACGGTAAGACGGTAAATGTAGGTGTTTGAGGCCACTGAGCTTGGGGGTAATTTGTTACACAGCAGCAGACAACCGAGACGCGAATCAGTGGGTGACAGAATCCCCCAGCTTTAGCCAGGGGGGAAAACAGGCACCTCTCACCCAGGCTGTGATGTGTCATCAGCACTGTGTAGTAGGAAGCCTTTCGCCAAGGGAGAGGCTGGAAGTGGCAGAGGAATAGTCCCATCAATGTGCTGCTGAGCCATCAACAGGCCACCAATGAGAAACAGCAGTGTTTTGGGGAGTGTCTCCCAGACAATAATCCCCTTCCCAGGCAAAGGGTCCCAGGCAATCTTTTAAAGACTCTCTGAACCTTTCTGCTAGTATTTGCTCATATGCTTACCATCCTTATTAGTTTATGAACCCTTCAAGGTCAAGGATTATTTCCTAGGACATCAACTGGCACACACTGTTTATGCTTAATAAATATTGGATGTTTATGGATTACGCTGGCTTCCTGCGTAGGGAGGTTGGCTCACCCAAACGAACAGGACAGGTTAAATATAGACGACCACGAGAAAGAGCGATGGGATCGACTCCGTCTGTAAATGCAGAGCATGAACACCTGAAACAACCACTTAGTCTTCTGATCGTTCTGGCCACTTCAGGAAGCCAAAGGACATTGCAAGGGAACACATCAGAAGCCAGGGCAAATGGACGTGTTTCATCAGGGTCTTTGATGCCAATAAGACATCATTTTCTTCTGAAACCTCCTGGGTGTCCACTTGACCTTTTCACTAAGGGTGAATGCCACTGACAGGCAGCAAGAGACTTACCCTGCTCGGTGCACATAAGGGCCATATGGGGTTAACGTGCAGGAGGGCAGAGTGCGCAGATCCATACGGAAGGCTGAGCATGGATTCACGGTTAAAAGAGCAGACAGAAGTCTCCATCTGCCAAGTGAACTCTATCATATTGACATATTATGTTAATAAATCATGTCAAATGAAATAAAATATACCTGATTTTTGGTAGGACTAGATGAAGCATTAAAAAAGTACCTATATACACATATACACGTAAGTACACATGCATATATAATGTGCAATGTATCTTTATATATTTTTTCTTTGAAAGCAATTTTCTGCTTGGTTTTCCATCAAGGATACCTTAACATTATTCAGTAAGATTAAAACAATTTTGGGGTAGTTCCAGCCAAGATAGAGTGTAGGTAGAAACCCTTTGCTTCCTTGCACAACCAAAGGGAGGATAACAACCAATCTAAAATCAATAAACAATCAGAACTGCCAGAAAATCAAACTGCATGGAACGCTCACAACCGAGAAATTAAAGAAACAGTCAATCAGACCAGTAAGACAGGCAGACAGAGAGAACCCGCAGCGAGGCGGCAGACCATGTGGGTGGGGCTGGCTGAACGGGAAACTAAGACTCAGTGCTGACTGTGGACCACGGCGGTTGCTGTGGCGGCAGAAACGCCCAGTCTCACACGAGAGTCCATTGGGAAAGTGGGGCTGGAGCTGAGCAGGCGAGCCACATTGTTCCCTCTCTGGCCCCTCCCCCATAGGCAGCACAGAAGCAAGCAAGGAGGGTTGCCCCGCCCTGGCCAATACCTAAGGCCCCGCCCCTTACAACTTAACACGTGCCCTGAACAAAGAAATAGGGCCCGAATGAAAGAACAGAACAAAACTCCAGAAAAAGAGCTAAGTGGTGAGGACATAGCCAACCTATCTGATGGAGAATTTAAAGCCCTGGTAATCAAAATGCTCACAGAACTGATTGAGGTTGGTCGAAAAATGAAAGAACAAATGAGAGATACCCAAAGTGAAATAAAGCAGAATATTCAGGGAACCAACAGTGACAGGAAGGAAACCAGGACTCAAAGCAATGATTTAGAACAAAAGGGAAAAATAAATATCAAACCAGAATAGAATGAAGAAATAAGAATTCAAAAAAAATCAAGAGAGGCTTAGGAATCTCTGGGACAACCTGAAATGTTCCAATATCTGAATCATAGGAGTGGCAGAAGGAGAACAACAACAGCAAGAAATTGAAAACTTGTTTGAACAAATAATGAAGGAAAACTTCCCCAATCTGGTGAAGGAAATAGACTTCCAGGAAGTACAGGAAGCCCAGAGAGTCCCAAAGAAGTTGGACTCAAAGAGGAACACACCAAGGCACATCATCATTAAGTTACTCAAGATTAAAGATAAGGAGAGAATCTTAAAAGCAGCAAAAGGAGACAGTTACCTACAAAGGAGTGCCCATAAGACTATCAGCTGATTTCTCAAAAGAAACCTTTCAGGCAACAAGGGGCTGGAAAGAAGTATTCCAAGTCATGAAAGGTAAGGACCTACATCCAAGATGACTCTATCCAGCAAAGCTATCATTTTAGAATGGAAGGGCAGATAAAGTGCTTCCCAGATAAGGTCAAGTTCAAGGAGTTCATCATCACCAAGCCCTTATTATATGAAATGTTAAAGGGACTTATCTAAGAAAAAGAAGATCAAGAATAGGAACGGTAAAATGACAACAAACTCACAACTATCAACAAATTAACCTAAAAAACAACAACAAAAAAGCAACGAAAACAAAAACTACGCAAACAACTAGAACAGGAACAGAATCAGAGAAATGGAGATCACATGGAGGGTTTTCAGTGCAGAGGGGTAGGGGAGGAATGGGGGGAAAAGTACAGGGAACAAGAAGCATAATTGGTAGCCATAAAACAGATGGGTAGATGTCAAAAATGATATAGGAAACAGAATTCAAAGAACTTACATGTACAACCCATGGACATGAACTAAGGGGGGGAATGCTGGAGGGTTGGGGGGTGCAGGGTGGAGCGAGAATAAAGGGGGAAAAATTGGGAAAACTGTAACAGTATAATAAAAAAAAATGACAGTTTCATTTTCCTCCCTACAAATGCTTTGTGCATTTTTCTGCTCTGCTCTAGGTGGTCAGTAGAGGGCAGCATATGCCCATTTTTAATAGAGTGGTCAGACCCTCAGTTTACAGAAAAAAGGTAACAAGGGAAGGCAAATTTTTGCCTTGCTGTGCTTTAGGAGCACACAGATTTTCATTTCCACTGGATATCTTTATTTTACTAGTAATAATATCTAAATTACAGATAGAAAGGTCCATATACACAGAGACTTATTATTGGAAGTAGCTGATGAATTAACAATTTTAGAATCTTCAAATCATACCATTAAACATGTAAATCCCAGAACATACCTCCCATTTTCCACTTTATCTTTATATTACTTCGTTTGTTTTACCTAGACTGCAAAGTCAAGGATGAACAAATATTTGTGTCATTTTTACGGAAATAAACGTAACTGCCGAAAATATTCAAGTAGGACTAATAATAAAACCAATTTTCTTTTTAAGATATTGACAGGTACACATGTTCAGTAATTACAAACAGCTGGACTATACAGGAAAACCCGAAGAACACATGTAGTATTATGAGTAACGTCATTGGCAGACAGGTAAGAGAGAGTAAAAAACGGATTCTGAGCTCAGTGTCAGTCCGGCCTCGTCCGTGACTTGGGACAGCTGTCACTGTCAGTTTACCGAGGCCAGACCCTTAACACAGAATTTCTCCTTCCCCGGCACCACTACCCCATAGGTGGCCTGAGTAGCCTCTTGTTAGGGCAAAGGCTGCCTACAGTGCAGGAGTGAGCAAGCGGCTGCTGGGATCACGCTGGGATCACGCTGGGCTGCCTCTCTGGTCTTTCCTCTGTGCTAAGGACCCAAATCTTAGGCTCTAGGCCACACCCTCTGCACTTGGTTGTTCCTCCTCCAGCTGTTTAACTTCTAACGTGCGTGTCTCATCTCCTCTGCTTCCGGTCACTCACTGAGCATTTGTGATAAATACTGTGTGTGCGTATACATATTTATATATTTATTTATTTAAGACACAGGTTTTAAAAGAAGTTAAACAGACTCCACCTGCCACATTACACACAGGCCGTCTTTGCCCTCAGTGCCGGTTTCTGGGGCAACTTTAGAGCAGAAGACGTGAGGGTCTGAGTTCTAGTCCTGAAGTGGGAACAGAGAGGACTGAGTTAGAAGGAAGGTCTCAGATGAGGCAAGTTCCAGAAAAACTTCTAGAAGAAGGAGGCAGGACAGCCTGAGGGGGAGCAGAGCAGGAGACACAGCAGGAAGGAGCAGGTAACTCAGACAAACAGGGCTCCGAGGGAACCCGTGAGAACTGTGGGAGAACCCAGGGGCCTGCAGTGTCAGGAGCCCCTGCCCCCGCTCTTACTTGACCCCTGTGAGGGGACAAGAAGACAGCGAAGGTCTGAGCTTCTAGGTGAACACTGCACAGAAAAGATGATCTGCCACCCAGAATCCACCACCTGCTTCTGGACCAACCAGGACTCCCAGCCACTTCTGTCCAAGCCAAAAGGGACGAAGGTGGTGCAGACACAGGGGCCTTCCCAATCTGCCTGCAAGTCACCCAGCCGGAAAGCCTGGGAAGAAACTGCCTCAGCGAGCAATAAATGAATGGCATCTGGACGGGCCTGTGTGGGAGGGAAGCGCGTCTCTGCAACAGGAAGTTTGGATGGAATCCCCTGCAACAGTTGTACTGGTTAATTTAGCACTCTGGGGAGTCGCTGTCATTCTCGGACAATGGAGTTCTACAAGTTTTTGTGCAGAAAGGTTCTTACCTTCCTGTTTGCAGAGAGTCCATCCTGGCAGCTTACCCTGTGCTACTATTCTTGTTCAGAAGATGTGTTTTTAATACAGCATTATAGAAAAAGGCTACTTTTGTATCAGGAAAAATGAAACTCACAGACAGAACTGCCACCCATCCTCGCTTACCCTGGACTTATCTGCCTGAAGTGGGGGTGAGGGGAGGGTGATCAGGAAGCCACTGAGGTCCCAGGGGCTCCATGGGAACTATCACTGAGTGTGCAGGAAAGGAGGGATGGCCTTGGGAAGGAAAAGGTGCCAAAAGTAGGTCATCAGTAACACCAGAAATTCTTGCATCCTGGCCAGGAGACCAGACCCCCTTTGGACTGAATTCTCTTTCATCCTCTGCAAGTACAAAAACATCACCAAGGGGCCAAGATTTTTCCAGATCTTCATCTTGGCAAGCTGAACCTGACAACATATTTGTTTAAATTCTACCCCGGAATCATCTTTCCAGGTTTGCATCACAGGGGGAAAAGGATACTGCATTTCCTTGAGTTTAGATTCTTAAGCAAAATCTGACGTGAATAATGACGTCTGCCCATTAACAGAGTGCAGGGGTGGCCACCCCAGGGGAATATCCATAATCACCCAAAGGCTGGGGGGCTAGCAGAAAGCCAGGTCTAATCCTGACTTCTGCTCTACTGTTAGAATTCCCATCGCTGGAAGGAAGTTTAGGCAAGGAAAACACAGAAGGGGCTGCTGTCTGCATAAGGCACTGCACTTTGCTACTTCTAGCCTGACAAACAAGACATAGCTTCAGGCTCTGCTCTTCACTTGACTTAGGCCGAGGGCTGCCCAGATGAATTATTTGGCATTTAATTGCTTTTTTTAAAAAAAACATTTTATTATTATTTTTTTTAAAATCTAATCTTTATTGTATTTTCCCCCCATTACTGGTCCCCTTATACCCCCTCCCCCCCCCCAGCAATTACCACACTGTTGTCCATGTCCATGAGTCCTTTCTCCTTTTTGCCCAGTCCCTCCACCCCCTAACCCTCCCACCCAGCTGTCATCCTGCTCTCCAGCTATGAGTCTCTCCCTAATTGCATTTTTCTTAAATATACAATTTCTTGGCATTTTATCCCACAGGTAACAACAGGCAGCCTTCAGGCTTGGCATGTGTTGTAGAAATCCAGTAGAATGAATCAAAGTGAGGTCATGTGAAACTCTGGCTGTCAGCATGACTCCTGGAAATGTGGGAGGAAGAGACTGCACCTACCTGCCACCTCCCGGAGCCCTGCCCTGCCCCGGGGCTGACACCGGCAGCTTGCACAGACCCTACCTTCAAGTGCAGTGGCCGCTGCTTGTTTTCCCGCGTGGGAAAGTGAGGGTGGACAGGGCCATGCTGGCTTCTGGGCTTTAATCTCACAGCTGGTAATTGCCCATATTCACAATTTACATGTTCAAAAAGCGTGTGCTAGAAATGCTTATGATGTTCCCTTTCAAAAGTCAAAGTACATCCAGATGAGCGCTTTCTTAAGTCACACACCGTCACTACCAGGGAAGTGCAGTTACGTGGTGCAGGCTCAAATAAAGGCGAACCCTCTTATTGTGCTATAATCTTCGTCACATCAAGTGGCGGGCAGTGTTCTCCCCCTGCCCCAGCCACCACCCCGGGGACAGCACCGGAAGGATCAAACCCGGCTTCACGAACCAAAACAAAATGGGCCAAGCATGGCTCTCAACCACCTCTTAGGAAATCACGAAATGACCACAAGCCTGTCAGCGCTGCGTCTTTCTCCTGCTTGCTGGCCTACCGCCGGGCACACTGGTGGCTTCCCGGTAAATGTCGGCTAAACACACAGACCTACGAGGCCTTTGCTCAGACTAGTGACATCAACTTCTCAGGCCAGTGAAAAAGAGAGACCTTCTCCACTTCACAGTTTTATTCTGAACTGGACTTTTTTTAAACTGAGGTCTCTCAGTGGAGTTGACAGCACTTGACTTCATTTGAAGTAACGGTGTTAAGTTATCTGCTGATTTTCTCTCCCTTTCCAGTCACTGCTCTGTTTCCTGTACCCCGACAAGCGCCCTGCTCCCCATTCCTCCAGCTGCTGCCTGGACAGAACCAGGGTCTAGTTCTCACCTGATGCTGTTGCCTTGGGGTCAGGGAGCAGCACCCCATCTTGAAGCTCACATGCTCAGCACACACACTGCCCCTGTCCAGAGGCCAGGGCCAGACGAAGCTGAGGGTGGTTAATTCACCAGGAGCCTTGCTAAACGGGCAGCCTGCCCTGGGCCCCTAGAACACGCCCCGTGGGGCGTCTCCCAGTACGCACCTTATTACCGTGGGGGTGATCTCTGCACAGAAGAACACACTGAGGCTTCCCACTGCGTGGGAGGCGAACATGCCCACGATGGAAAACGCGATGGAGAATTTGTCCTTGACACTGTCACTCATACCTGCGGGACAATCAGAAGGGGATCGTGAGAAGGAGCAGAGGGAAAGGAAAAGGGAGCCAGCAAGGCCAGGGCAGAGAGAGCAGGGGGAGAGGGGAGGGGGAGGCCTGGGAACACATGAACGGTCTTCCCTCCTCCCCCTCCCCAGTTTGAGGTGCAGACCAGGTGCTCAGTTCCCTCTGTAGGTGGAGGATCACCTCCAGGTATAGGAGGTCAGACCCTCCTGGCAGTGGACTTAGCCTGGGTTCCTGCAGGTCTCTGTGGGGCTTGGATGTTGGAGCACACACGGACTCCACCAGAATTCCTGAGGTCAAGAGCAAGCCTGGCCAGAAGGAAGGCTGGTGGTCTCTCTGGTGCCGCAGCAACATCCATTTGTCCCAGCCTTCCACGGGGACTCCAGAGAAAGTTTCTGTGCTCCAGAGAGCCCGCTATTCGGGCCTCAGGTTTGCCCAGTCCAATACATGGGACAGGGTATCTCAGGCTTCATTCAAAAGAACAAAAACTCAAATAACCCAAACAGAAAAATTTATGGGCCTGGGGGGAAAGGTCTCAACCAACCCGAGCATCTTGCAAATGGCACCAGAGTCTGACCTCACACCAAGGTGGCATCTAGCACAGAGCGACAACATGCTGTTGGGGGGGTCACACACTGAGCACAGCTCAGTTCCCTGCAAGGCCGCATGGGGACCTCAGGGCTCTCCCTGTGGAGGGCCCTAGTAGCATGGGCTCGGGTCAGGCCAGGCACATGTGACCAGCAGCACAGAGTGCATGGCAGTGGCTCTGCGTCCCCACGGAGGAGAGCAGTGAGCGTGCGTGATTCACAAGGGGGGCAGAGCCTCCCCTGGCAGCACAGCCAGCCAGGCTTCCCGCACTCTCGGGCTTTCTGATCTTGTCCAGGCGCTGTCCCTAAGACACACTGCGTGGGTGGCAGCTGAGGGCCTGTGCTGGCTGCTGGTGCTGGTGCGGGGTGGGGAGGGCAGAGGCAAGGGCATGCGTGCAAGCCGGGCACAAACAGGAGAACCAGCCGCTCTTTCTAGAGGCGAGAGGGGGTAGAGAACACAGATGTATGCTTATAGTGTCCAACCTACGGCCAACTTCAGCTGCAACTCTTGGAGGGCAAAGGTGGAGGAGAAACAGAAGAGAGGGAAAGCCACAGGTCTGTGAGTGTTCATGAAAACGCCCGTTTGGATGCAATACCAAGAAGATGAGGCACACGGCACCAGTGTGCGGGGCTTACCTGAGTCTGGATGCTGGCTGTACTTTCCAATCACTGGGTAGCGGAGATGATGGCACCCACCCGGCCGAGGACGAAGACGGCGGGAAAAAGGGGAGAAAGAAAGCATGTTAGGTATGAAGTGACCGCCATGTTCCCATGTGACTGGTATCTCAGTGGATTCCCTTTCAGGCCTGGGGCCAGAGTGTGAGAGAGACGGAGGAAACCGTGGTGACAGTCCCAGCACCGGAATAACACTCGACTAAACAAAACTCTTCTTGTCTGGAAGGGCAGGCCCCAGATCCCGGGGAGAAAACAGAGCTCTCCAGAGCAGAGACTCCAGCACGCCTCGCCACCTCCAGCCCAAGGGTTAACTTCACTGTGTGTGAAGTCATCCGTGGCTGCCCTGGGCTCAAGGGAGCGGCGGCGCTGTTGGGGGCAGACCCGGCAGGCAGCGTTTCTTACGCTCTGAGCCCTGACCCTCAGACTACTTGTCCTTTGCATGAAGTTCCTGTGGCTTTCCTGCTCAGGGACAAAGAGCACCGTGACACCTCCAGGGGCTGCCACGCCCCTGCACATCCACGCGAACGTCCACTCACAGAGACTCCCTGGAAGGGCAGCTTGGGTGGCCCGAACAGGGACAGAATGGTCAGGAGACAGACACCACTTATCCATTTCCTCGTCAGTCACAGATGAGACAAAGGCAGCCTCACGAGGGAGAGGCAGGGGGCATGAGGGCTTGCCCGTCAGAAAAACGGCTCCTGAGGTGGAAACCAGCTCATCTGTGATCAGTTTGCACAACGAGGCTGAAGAGGCTGTGAGTTTTTTCCTTTCTCTTCCTTCCGTTCTGGATGCTGGCTCTCGCGCCTTGGCCACCCCACGCACACCTGAAACACGAGGGGCTCTGCTCCATAGCGCAGCTGGACAGGCTCTGAGCCCGACCCCCCAGCCTGGGTTAGCTCTCCTGGGAAGGCGGGAGCAGTCAGTGGCCTCTGCGTCCCTGTCCCCGCAGTGTCCGAGCTGGCCCCAGGAGGGCCTTGCCTGGGTGAGGAGTGCTCAGCTGTCCCGCTCACCCAGGTCTCACTGTGGGCAGGTCAGAGAATCCCTGCGGCTTCTTCCGGGCAGGCAGGTGGGTGTTTGTTCACGAGGAGCTGTTCTGAGTGTGCCTACTTATAGTTGGAGGGGCTGCATGGGTTCCCCAGCTTTTCTTCACATTATTTTAAACATTTACTGAGAGATTCTTTGGCCCAAAGACAAGCTGATGAACCAGGAATGCCTGTTGAAAAGCAGTGTTCCGTGCAAGAATGCCCAAATCCATTTCCCCCTGAATTTCCCAGGGAAGAAACAAGTCCTCGTTCTTCTTTGTCACGTGACGTGTCACAGAGAGAAAGTTGGGCTGTGAGTAAAGCCACATCCATGGTGGTGCAGTCAGGAAGGCTCTGAGCTGGAGCTGCAGGCTTGGGTGGGGAGGGGAGGGGAGGGGAGGGGAGGGAAGGCGGCCACCACGCACATTTCAGTTAGAGCTGTCCTCCCCAAACCGTCTCCTCAAGCTGTTGATTCTGGAATACCAGGTCACTGACAACTGTTCTCAGGCTCATCCAGCCCTTTCAGACACCCTTTGCTGCACACCCTGCCCTGGACCCCTCCCCCCGGACCCCGCCCCCGCGCCTCGCCTCAAAGCCTGCCCCCTCCCGGCCCCACTCACGGTTGAGGAGCCCGAGCTGCAGCAGCGAGGCCAGGGCGGTGAGGATCATGAAGAGCAGCAGCCCTCCCCTGCGCCCCAGGAACCGGACCACCACGCACATGGCCAGGCAGGACGCCAGGGCGATGCTAGCCATGGTGTAGTAGTCAGCGTAGAAGTTCTCGAGTAGCGGCACCTTCACCTCATGGCCCATCATGCTCCGCGCGAAGCAGTGGTGGATCCCGTACCCTGTCAGCCTGCGGGAGACACAACGAGAGGGCCGTGTGCGGCATGCAGAGACCAGGGGCCGTGCCCTGCCCTGGGGGTTACTGCGTGCAGCGACCAGGAAACGTGCAAGCGACTCCACGTGTGATCGAAAGCATGCTGTTACCATCAATGGAAGTACAGTAGAGTGACATGCAGACAGCAGAGAAGTGCCCCTCACTGGGCTGCCACCACTTTGGCAGAAAGCTGTGACAGCGACTTTCGTGGGAATCCAGTATGGAAGACAACGTGCCCCCACGTGTCAACTCGTTTAATCCCATATCCGTGCTGGAAAGGCTACAGTCGGACCCAGCTCACAGACAGGCAAACAGGCTGAGGGACGTTCCGCAGCTGGCAAGTGACAAGTTCTAACACACACTGCCTATCTGTGCAGCACGCAGGGTAAGGTGCCTGGCCTGCTGGGCTGGGGGTAGCTGGCTGGCGCCCTCACCGCCCCAGGCTGGGGGTGGAGTTCATGTCTCCTAGCATGCATAACCTTCAGAGCACTGGTTAGGGAGCTCTGCCAGGCTTATCAGACTCAGCTGGGGCCCCTTAGCCAAGGTGGAGCCCTGGACAGGCCAGAGGGCCTGGCTTGACTATAATTCAAAGTCCAGCTGGGGAGGAGGAAAGCTGGCCTGGCTGTCTCACAGAGGCTCTTTTCCGGCCCCTCCCTGACCTCAGTCCAGAGGTGTCCCCGTGGTGACTCACGAGTTCACACACAGGACCACGATGTTCTTCCACAGGTTCCGGGTCCCCACCATCTTCACGATGCAGACCTTCTTAGGCCTCCGGGAGAGCTCCTTCTCCAGCTCTGCAGAGAGAGAGTGAGCCCGGGACCTCTCAGCGAGGGCCTGCACAGGCGGTCCCCAAGACAGCCCTGTCCCCCGAGTTCAGGCATCAGGAAGAGGGGAGAATGCTTCTGGTTTGTTTTTTTTTCCTCTCTAAGCCAGGGGACAGAATCTGGCTGTCACTGCAGGAAAAGTGTTCAGACTCTAACTTTGCAGCTCGAGTTTCCCCAGGCGGTTGAAGGGAGCCAGGGCATGCTGCCGGTACCCAGTGCCTCCCCACCGCAGGGCCTCCCGTGAACCAGGCAGGACGCAAAGAGCACAGGCTCCCTCCGCTCTGGCCAAGTACAGGACTCAGTGATGGTGTTCTCGGTCACTGAGCACTAATTGGGCCCTGGGCACAGGAGGACAGTGGTTTCCTCACAGAGTCGGATCTGCCTGCATCACCCACTGCTCAGAGACTGGGAGAAGCACACACTGATACGCTCCCTAACTCTGACGGCTGTAGCCGCTCCTTCTGAAACTGCCCCTCGAGGGTATGCATCTTCGAAACAGAAATAAGTAAATGAAGGAATGGGCACGCTTGTATGGGATTATACCTACCCTATATGTGTATACTTTAGTTAACAGTCAAAAGTCTTTGGGAGCCGGGCAGGACAGGTGATGTTTTGGCTGAAGGTGATGTAACCAGCTACAAAGATGTGCGACAGTTTCTCGCGAGGTTCAGACTAGCTCTAAAAGCTGCCCTGACAGACTGACGGCTCTCCAAGGCCGCAGAACCAGGTTCAGTGAGCTGGCTGAAGCCCTGGGGCTCACTTAGCAATTTCACAGGGAAGACCAAAGGAGGCAGTGTCTGGACCGCCACACGTTCGGCTGCCCAGGGCCCTTCCTGCTCTCCTCGCCAGGCATGTCCTTGGGGGATAATTCCCTACGCAGGGGCTAAAAGGGAAAAAGAAGACTTAACCAATCTGGTGGGTGGCCAGTGCTCTTTAAGACTGGGAAGGCCAGGAAAACAAGGAAAGACTGAGAAACGGCCAGAGATCAGAGGGGACTAGGGAAATGGGTGACTGGACACCTTCCTGGATGGGACCCTGGAGGGGAAGATGCTACTAATGGGCCAAACAGTGGCATTCAGATAAAGGCTGAGGTGTGGTTACCAGCCGCGCACCACTGGCCATTTCTCAGTTGTGACAAGTACCATGGGAATAATATAAGACCTTAACAAGGGGGGAGACTGAGTTAGGGGTGTTCTGAAATTCTGTACTGTCTTTGCAACTTTCCTGTAAACCTAAAGTTATTCCAAAGTTAGTTTCCTAATTTTTTTTTTTTAAAGCAGTGGGTGGTGGGGGTAGGTCCCCCTCTACTGAGGAGGCTTCTAGAGCTCAGAGGAATGGGGATTGCCTCAGAGGGACCTGGAGCAGCTCCCTCAGGGCGCTGTGTCTGAGGAGTGCCCCCTCCACACCCCATTCCTCACTCCCTGACCCCACCTTACTTCTGTCCTTTTCCAGCTTCTTCCGGCTGTCCAATGGCAGGAGGGCCGCAAGCCTCATCAGTGACAGTATGAAGGAAAATGGGTTGTGTAATCGTACAGATTTAGGAAATTTTATTAAAAATTTTGGGGGGATGAGTGTCACCAGCTGGGGCATGGAAAGGAGAAGGAGAAAACCTTTCCTGTGTCTGAGGGATACCAGCCACCTGACTAGCCAGAACTTTCTTCTTTCCCATATTTAGGTTCCAAGACTGAGGTCTGTGCACAAGCCAGATCTCTTTCTGAGGGCGTCTGTCCACACCTCCCCTGAGGTCTTCCTGACTTTTACGTTCCCCGCTGTAAAAATAGACTAATTTGATTTACAAACATACTTTCTCCATGGTTAAAAACCTAAAGAACATTTAAAGAGCATTAGAAATATTAATTAAAAATACGGTTAACATGTTGGATCCGGCGATCTGAGTATCGTTATTTTTGAAAAACTTACCAGGAACCAACTGTAAGAGCTGCAGTTGTTCACCCCTGGAACCCTTAAAAGAAGAAACCCTAAATGCCCATGAGCATATGTGTATAACTTTAAAGGTTGTGTTCTTTTAAACGTGTTCCAAACCTAACTTTTAATACATTATTACAAGTAAAATAGAGGCCACCAAAGAAGCTGTAGCAATTGCAGTTGCGACACCAGGGATCTTTTAATAGCACTGAACTCCAGCGCCCCAAGTCTGAAAAACTGGCTGCAGTCTACAGAGGTAACTGCGTTATTCCACGTGGAACTACATTAACCTGTCTGGGGCTACGAGACTTTGTTCCTGCTACACACATCACCAGCCCATCAGCACAAAACTTCCTCTGCCCTCGGTCTGTTCTTCTGGGACGAACACCCAACAGCTGACTTACAGGAACCAGTAGATGACTCCTGAGACCCTAAGGCAGCTGCGCAGAAGAGGCCCTTCCATCTCTGGCCACCAACAGAATCTCGGGGACATCCCAAAGCCGTGCATGTGGAAACAGCAGGAGGAAGAGGAGCACTGAGGGTCGGCCAGGCTCTGAGCATCAAGGACACGACTGTTAAAGAAACTCCTCTCCCTGCTCCTCGCCAAAGCTCTTCAACCCTCTTGATTTACAGCCATTAAAAACATTTCAAAACGAAAAACAAGTAGAGCCAAATGAGAAACCGTCCATCCAAGCCGCCTACTTGAGCAGTCAGTCAGGCGGCTCCTCCTCGCCCTTCTGCAACCCTGTTCTGCCCCTGGGCCCCGCATTTCCACTGATCCCCGTGAGGTGCAACCAGAGGGTGCTGGTCAGGCTGGGCGGGGTCTCCTTCCCTGACCTGGGGTGCCACGGGGGTCTGACCGACCTGGCTGAGTCCCAGCTTCCAGAATTCTTGTTGAGCTTCGTTGGAAAAGTCACTCAGTTGCTCTTTGCCTCAGTTTCTCACGTGTTAGGTGGGACAATGCCCCCACCTCAGAGGACTGGTACGAGAGCCAAATGGAAGAAGTGGCAAAGCCCTGAGTGGACTCAGCACTCCTGCTGACCCAGACTGTCCCAGCTTCTCCGCATTGACTGCAGAAGGGAAGGTGCCCCCTGCAGACATAGTGGACATGCCACGACCTCTCCAGGTTTAGAGATCCAGGGGAGAGGCCAACCTCTCCTTCCCCCGAACAGCAGGGGGTGGAGGCAGTGCTATGCCACTCAAGGCCCACCTCAGGGAAGCAGGGGAAACGCCTGTGGAGGGCAACCTGCATTCGCTCTGATGCGGGTGTCACGTAAACTGGCTTTGCCTTTATACTTGGGTGCACTGTGAGCACATTGCTGGAAAAAGTGGAATAGAAATGAAAAACAAGAAAAGACCACAGGGGAAGGGCGTCAAGAGGAGGGTGCAGAGTGTAAGAACAGGAGGAGCAGCCGCTGCCCCCACAAGAGTCATCACAAAACGCGCTCCAAGCTCCGAGGAAGCATCTCTGAGACCCCCAGTGAGCCCGTGCTCAGAGGTCGAAGTGCCTGCTGTCTCTCTGCCGTGTGGCCCTCAACCCTCAGGTACGGACTGAGAGATGGTGGCACTTGGCCCATTGAAGAGGTTTGCTTCAGAATCAAGTAGCAGTTGAGAGCGTCTACAGGGATGTTATCATAAAATCACCTCAGACAGCCCGCTTTCCAAAAGCTTTCCAAGTTCCCTACAAGGGACCCGAACTCCTGACCTCTGTAACAGCCTCTCAACGCACATGGCTCCAGCTGGCACAGCCTCCTGCATGGGGAAGGAGGCGTGCATGCCACTCTGGTGAGATGCAGGGTGCTCAGTTCAGCCACAGTTTCTTCACTTGCCAGTGGTGTGACTTTGGATAGGTTACCTACTGGGGGGGACTCTGAGGTGGCCTGATACAAGGCCACTCTTCTCACCTCAGGTTCCAAGCAGATGGCCAAGACGGAGTGAGGCAGGTGAGGACAGAATCTGTCACTGGGAAGGGCCCAGGGTTGGGACACTTGTATTGTGCAGACTCACCTGCCCATCCTGGCAAGTCTGGGTCAGGCTGGCTTCTCTCCCAGGCGCTGCCCAGAGAGGGCCTGATGTGTGGGGACACAAGGTCTGCTCCCTGCATGTGGCTCAGTCTCAAGAAGAAAAAGGGGAGCGAATTCACTCTCTGTCCTCTGGGCGGGCTCCTTCCACGTGGAGGGAATGTGGGGAGTGGGGAGGCAGTGGTCCCAACACGCAGCCTCTCTGGGCCCCACTTCCTCACAGGCACAGCAGGGATGACCTGATTATCGTTCTCCTCAGGCCCTGATGAGCGTCACATGCCCATAAAGTGTTTCACCTCATGCCTTGCGGGGTCACTGCCCAGCGACGGCCAGTGTGACTACTACTAGGGGCACGGCATTGAGCTCTTACTCCGAGATTTCTCCATCCAGTGAGCTGCAGAATACGTGACCACATTTGAAACCCACCCCTGCAGTAAGTGTTCAGACTCTTGGGAATTATGAGACAAGGAGAGGTGTCAGCACTTGGACACGTCACGTGACACTAATGGCTGTAGGAATGATACTGTAAGAATGATACTCCGAAGCAGATCCAAATGTCTATGGCAATTCAGCTGCTAATTCCACCAAGAAAATCTGCCATATTCAACGATAAACTGAAGATTTTTTTAAGGAGGAAAGGGCATGGAAAATTTTGGAACGTGAGGCTTTCTTCTAGTCTGACTCCAAGGTTAGGGTGCACTGATGGGGTGGGAGCCCCCCTACACTCACACACCAACAGCCACACCCGAGGCCACATCTGCCCAGAGGCAACACACGCAGCGAATGCAGCTGAGTCCTGGGAGAACCTGCCCCGCCCCTGCCTGACCACAGGAGATCGCGTTTCACTTTTCAGTAGATATTCATGGAACGCCTGCCAGGAGGCAGGCCTTCTGCTGGTGTCAGAAAACAGTGCGACCAGGCTCTGCAGACAGGGGACAGGCCCTAAGGAGCCATGCAAACCACAGGTCACCGTTGGATGCTGGCTGTGGGGTCCAAGGCCTGCGGCTGTGATGGTGCACCACTGGAGAGCTGGCCCGGGCCGGGGGAACCCGGCTAACCTGGTTTCCAAGGAGCCAGCCAAAGGAGAGCGAGGCTCAGGGCAGGGAAGTGGAGTGGAAAAGCCCTATGGACAGGAGGCGCCTGGTGCTCTCTGAGAAAGGCCAGAGCATCTGTGAGGGGCAGGCAGGGGCGAGACAGGGTCTCCGAGTGGCTGAAGGACTTGGGGATCTAGTCGATGGGCCCTAGGAAGCCACTGAAGAGTGTTTGAGCAGGTAGTGATGTGAGGGCAAGGGCGGCAGCGTGAAGGGAGTCAAGACAGGTAAGAGGCGAAGGAGGACACTAAGGTGTTGGCAGGTAGACTAGGTGAAGTGGTGGGAAGAAGACGCCAGGCAGAAAAACAAGTCCAGCCTGAGCAAGTTGGAAGTGGCTGGTTGTGACAAAACAGACACCTGTCTTCCCTCAAGCCCTGGGCCAGCTTCTGCCCTGGTGCAGTCATCAGTGAGTCTGACGGCTGGGAGTGAACGGGATGGAGAGGCAGAAAAGGGGGTGCCCCCGGAGGAGGGCGCTCCTCCTGAGTGGGGGTGCTGCCACACATGCCAGCTCCCTCCCCCAGCCTCCTGTTGGGGTGCCAGCATAAAAATATGTGCTGGTAAAACTCATAAGCAAAAAACGGGGGAAAAGATTTAATACCAGTTTCAAAAATAGGAGAGAAATGAATGAGTGTAATTTGGATCGAGAAAACAAGCTTTTCCAGACGATATTTTAACCTGAAAGAAGTGGAGCATGTGATTTAATTAGGGAAATGTCAGAAAAAAAATCACACTGAAAGACTTAAGACCATTGACTGCCTAAATCAGCAAACGCGGCCCAAAAGGAGAAAAGTCAATTCGAGTCTCAGAGCGTGCCCTCATCTCTCAGGAGCAGCACAAGGAATCCGCTTCTGCTGGACTTCCTGGGTTCAAGTTCCAGCTCAACTACTTACTAGATGTGTGACCTCCATCAAGACACTTAAACCCCTCTGTGCCTCAGTTTCCTCACCTGCAAATGTAGGCAATTGTAGTACCTCCCTCAGCGAACTCAAGTTGGGAAGAAATATAAGTTAATAAATGTCAAGCATTTATGATGAAATATTAGACATTCCATGGACCTGGACTCATGCCTGGAAATACTTCACTTTTCTGCTACTTCAGTTGCCCCACAAATAGGGCGTGGCCGACACAGACAATGGCGGCCCCCTGCAGACTGTCTTTGGGATAGAGACGCAGTGAAGGCCAGCCGCACCCCCAGCCAGCACTCTGCCAGCATTTAAACCTGGCGGGTAGGCGGGCAGGCGGCAGGGCTGTGTGCCAGACTCCGGCTTTTATACCCCTCCCAAATGTTTCCTTGACAACCAGGTGTACACTAGGCTCATGTCTCACTCCTGGGTTTGGATGGGCTACATGGGGCCCCACAGTGGGTCAGACTTAGTCGGGAAAGATCCAACACCTCGAGAATAGAGAGGATTTCAATTCACTCATGTTCCCAGCCTGGCTGCAGACCAACTGTCACAGGAAATGAAACAGCTGGCTAGGGCAGCTGCTTGGTAAAACCAAACCATCCTCAGCAGCAGGGAACTGCTCTGTGACTTGGTCCTGGGGCTGAACAGCCTCTCCCAGGGCTGACTGGGCCGCTGGGCTATACTCACCGGGCATCACGCCTTTGATGTCACTCTCAGGGCTCATGCAGTTCTTCTGCGTGAAGTGCAGGATCAACTTCTTTGCAGACTCAAACTGCTGGGTGGCCATCAGCCACCGGAGGGACTCAGGGAATACCCTTCAAAGACATAAAGGGAATCAGTGAATGCCTTTGATTCTGGGGGGCATCAAGGAGTTCAGCTTCTGTCCCGGGCAGGTGAACTTGGCAGGAGGTACCACCCTCAGTTTCTGCCCTCAGTTTCCGCCCTGGTGCTGTGGAGGCCCATAAATGCTCAGGACTTTCATTAGCTCAATTAGGGACAATAGACTACGGGGGCTGGAGTGTTGCTAATTTTCTTTTAGAAAGTATAAAATGTGGCAAAAAGGAACAATATCTTACCAACTTTGTCAAGAAATCAGTGTACGTATAAAATGCTTTTAAAAATAACCACCTAATTAATTTATTCATTTATTTTTAGAGAGAGGGGAAGGGAGGGAGAAAGAGAAGAGAAACATCAATGTGTAGTTGCCTCTCAGGCGCCCCCTACTGGGGACCTGGCCTGTAGGCCAGGCATGTGCCCTGACTGGGAATTGAACCTGTGACCTTTTGGTTCGCAGGCTGGCACTCAATCCACTGAGCCACACCAGCCAGGGCTAAAAATAACCATGTATTTCTAAACCGTGTCTAAGCAATTCATTGAAGGGCTGCATTTGTTATATTTTGTCACAAAAAACAAATGTTAATAGGATAATTTTAAGTTAAAAACATGCCCCCAGTACCAGCAACCTGCCAGTTATTTTCAGTTCTTGAGGGTCTGGAGACCGACTTGCACCCACAGGGCTCACCCACAGAATCCACTTCACCTCACTAACCGCAAGTCTGATCCCCCCGAGGCGAGGCCGTAACACAGCACTTTTTCCAAGTTTTGGTAGCAACAGATTCCTTGTTTGCTTGCTTTTAGGACAAACTCTTGTGAGGAGAGCTGGCAGAAGAAAAGCAGGCTTTGATCACCCATGCGCTCTGTAAGTCTATGTGTGGGACAGCATGTACAAGTCGAAGAGAACTGTGCGCCTGTTCGGGGCGGGGGTCGCCTCGCTCTATCTGTGAAAGTCCAAAGAGTCAGTATCGTAGATTTCGTACAGCCATGCGTTCTCGGCCCTAACTCCTCAACGCTGCCTGGTGGGCAAGCAGCCAGAGAACACGCACAGGGATGGGTGTGGCTGTGGACCTTTAGCACTTCATTATAAAACGGGTGGCACCCCTGATTGGGAGAAGCAAATATTGGAAATCAAAGTTAAGAATGATCATAGCTGCCTCTGTCCGCCCAGCGCTTTAGCCACCACTGTATTTACTTCGGTTACATGGTATCAGGAGTCATGACTGGCACTAGCGAGAACTTTTCATTGTCACTGCCCAATGCCTGCCCTGCAAGCTCAGGACAGTCTCAGGAGAGGCTGGGAAAAGTTGTCAGTGGACTATTTTTATTTCAAAGTCACTTCACTAATAATATCTAACAAGTGCTCTCTCTCTTACCTGTTGGAACAAATACCAAGTTTCTACTTGCTTGTGACTGCGTTTTGCAGAAATAGCTAGGCAGATTCCCACTGGATTTGGGGGTACATTTGGGCAGATTCCCACTGGGTTTGGGGGTACATTTGGGAATGATCTGATCTGGACGGTAATTCGTGCTGGAGACCTGGGGAACCTCCTGCAGAATGGAGGAGCTGCTTGCCTGCACAGCCGCACGGAGGCACGGGAGGGCCGTGTGCTGGCCCAGGGGAGGCACCGCACAAGCCGTAGCTCAGGACCAGAAAGTCTCCCGTCTTTGCACTGGGAGCTCCATGGACAGGCATTGAAGCACACACATCGCCAACTGTAGGCATTCATTAAAAAAAGTAGTCAAAGTTAACGTTTGCTTTCCTGGCCTGTAGCTTTTACAAATTAATTTTGTGAACTGCAGTTCAAAGAGGAACAGAATATATTGTAACAGACATCAATGTAGATGTCAATATAGATATTAACGCATTGCCATGTTTTTATCAGATCTTTTCTTTATAATGAAATAACCCAACACAAACACCAACTCTACATCGCTCACCTGTACTATTTCCATCTTTCTGATCGATTTGGGGTTAGCGTCATTTTCTAATTTCTTGACATGGACACACAGATCATTAACTCTTCTTTTCTAATATATGCATTTCAGGCTTCGAATTTTCATCCGAGTATCAGTTTAGTTACACTTTACAAGCTTTGATATGTAGTTCTTACTGCGATTTGATTCTAAATATTTTGTGATTTCTATTAGGATTTTTCCAAACACACAGGTTTTGAGATGGGGGTAATGGTGAGGCTGCAATCTTGTTTCATTGATTTTTGATTTTGTTAAAGATTATCATAAAACACAGTCTGTACTCCTGGCTTCCTTGGTGTTCCTTGGGCCTGGCTCCGTGCGTGACACAGGACACGGTCAGTGTCACCGGCTTCCCTCTGTCACACAGGGCTCCGAGCACAGCTGTGAAATCTGGCTGCTCTGTGTGTTGTGCGTTCTCCATCTGATCTGTCCAGGCAAGTTGAGCATGAGAAGCCGGTCACTCTGCCCCTCTGACTGCGGGTTTTAGGTCCTGAGTGGGGAAGAGCCCTCTGCAAACGGGCCATTTTGAGCAGCAGGCCCCACAGTGGGTGATGGGCAGGATCTCAGGTTCTGATTAGAGGCTAAAGAGACTCAGGCCAACCCAGAAGTGTCACAGACTTCAGGATGCTCCGTATGGTTTCCCACCTTCCATTGCGTGCATGTGACTGCGGGTCACCGTGGCAGTGTGGAGCCGTGCTGGCTATACCTGGCTGTGCCTGTGTATGGGACCAGGGAGCCCTAGGTCCCCGGCATGCTGTGCAGCGGGGATGGCATGTGTGGCCTCTTCGCGAACACAGTGCGGAACTGCTGCCTTCTTCGCCGAGACACACTCATGAACAGTTTAAATACACTGCCCTCCAGGAGGGACCTTTTTAAAAGGTCTCTCAGAAAAACAGTACGTATGTTCATCCGATAGTCCAAGTTACTCTGCAGGGGGTCTCTGAAGCATAAAACGTGGCATACAAGATGTGGACATTCTGGGTCTTTTAAAAGTGATTTAAAATAACACATCAAATGTTTGTGGAACTACTTCCACAGCAGGAAATGAGCTTTGAAAATCAAGACCATAAACAAATGCGATGCAGCTGAAGAGCAAAGCCCAGAGGATAGGAGAGGGCAGGGCGGGGGCCCCAGCTCCACTCCCACCGAGGGATGGGGGTGAGGGCGGGACCCCAGGTGCCCAGGACCGCAGGCACAGGGCTGCAGACAAACAAGTGAGCATCGTCCACAAGACATCAGGTTTTCAGGTCCCCAGCAAGCTGACGCCCTCTTCCTGGATTTGGCCTAAAGCTTTGCCGACAGGGTGGCGGCTGGGTGGGGAGAAACACGGGGGGTGCTCACTAGGGACGGTTTGGATCCCTGAATGGGAAGCGACAGCTCCAGGCAAATACAAAGCCATGTGGGTTTGATGTCATTTTGTCTTCAAAGTAAAGTCATGCATTATGGATAAAAGGCAGACATTTCTGTTATTGAAATCCCATCAGTCTGGGTATTAAATCCCAGCAAGGACAGCCTCGTATCTGGACCCACAAAGCCCTTGCCCTTCGGGAGAAGAGTCTCCTTTTCCCAGGTTTCCAGACCGCAGACGGAGACCAGAGTCGCAGGGGGAAGGCCTTGTGTGCGGTCTGGAGGCACTTGCTGGCCTCGGGGACGCTGCCCTGCTCCCGAGTGGCCTGTTACCCTTATCACTCGTTTTTTTTACCCCCAAGTTGTGCCTAAGGACAACAGAGTTTGGATAAGTAAAATCTGATAAAAATAAACACCCTTATGAGAAATGACAGTGAACAAGCTTCTTCCTAGAGAACCTCTGAGAACTGCACAGCCTACAGAAAAGCTCTCAAGGTAGCACCATTCGCAAACGCACTGCGCGATCACAGGGCTCCAGAAGCGGGCGTGGCCCCCTCCAGAGCTCAGACATTGTTTGGCTCACCAAATTTTTACTTTTTTTCTAATTTATACTGGGCATTGTCACTGCAGATACATCCCCGACCTCAAGGAACATATGAATTCTGTAGCAGGAGATCTCAGTGAATAGAAGTGATGTTCCTCTGCCTCACCCCAAGTGAGAGAAGCCTGCACAGAATGGGACACAATGGAGCCAAAAGAAGAGTGGGTGGTCCCAGGATGGGCGGAATAGGGGGGCCGGGGAAGGCTCAGGCCGTGCGGTAGATGAGCAGGTGTTGGTCACACAGAGCATGCCGTGGGGTGTGTTTGGAAACAGGACCCTGAGAAGAAGCCAAGGGCCAGACAACAGCATGCTGTGTTTGGGGAGCTGCAAGTTGGTAACAACAGATGCTATTCATGAGATGAGACAGAGGGGAGAGACAGGACCCCGGGAGCCAAGGGTGCTGCACATTATGGAGTCTAGTGCGCAGCAGCCATCCGACCAGAGTGGGCTGAAGTGGGGAAGCAGGGCTCTGCTAGGAGCTTTGGGCACAAGATAATGGGCGGTTCCTGTTAGTCACACATCCTTACCTCCGGGGCAGGCTGCACTGTGAGCTCTCTTCCCACAGCTGGGCTACGGTCACCAGGCACTCTTCTACATGTTTCCCGCGGGTTAGACTCTGTCAACTTGTTATGTGGCAGTCACATTGTCCCCGTCTCATAGATGGGAAACTCAGGCACAGAAAGTTCAAGGCCATAGTCCAGATTCCAAGGCTGCTAAATGACAGAGCTGGATTTGAACCCAGGCAGTCTGACTGAGGAGCCCGCATCCTTCCCCTCAGTGGACGAAGAAACAAACCCCACATGCCTGCACGGTACTCAGATGACTGAAGTCTGGGACGTACTGTTATGACGATGCTTCCTGACGTGTTCTGGGGCACCACAAGCCCAAAGCGTGTGCACGGAATGCTGAAGTTTCACTCTGCCCCCCACGTACTTAAATTTGCTACAAAGTCATAAAGAACTCATGGAACTGTTAGCCTATGAGAAAAGCCCAGAGATGGCAATTCTAGTTTTGATAATGTGCAGTGTGGCCACTCAGGAAAATGTAATGAAATCTCTCTTGACAAGTAGTAACATAACATGCAAATGAAAAATCCAGCCAACGGCCCAGGATCTGAGAGGAGCAGAGCTGAACCTCAGAGAAATTGATCATTTTCAACACAAATAAAAGAGCATGGTAGGCAGCTGGAGGCCCTATCTGCCTGGCGCATGCTCACATGTGGATAGCGAGAAAGTGACCTTAAGGATGACTTCTGCCGTGACAAAGGTTAACGAGGTGTAAGAGCCATGGTGGCTTCTCTGGGAGCTGGCCTTGCAGTGGTGGCTAGAAGCAGGTGTGGCCACGGGAAAAGGAAGTAGTCCAGGCAGTGAATGGTCCTGGAACAGGCAGTTTCAAAAGCTGGAAGCATTCAATTTTTTCATGCTCATTATGCAGTAGTACTATTATTATGCTTCTTTTACAGATGGGAAATCTGCAAAGAAAGTCCAAGTTCATTGCCCAGATAGCACAGTTATTAAAGTGGCAGAGCTGGATTCGGATGCAGACAGCCTGAGTGGAGATCGGCAGGCTGTGATTGCTCTAAGCTGTTGGTGCGGTGAGTCCCGAGGCTTCTGTGGAGAGGACGTGGGCAGAGCCAAAAGTCTCTACTTGTGCTGCTTGGTCTGAAAGCCCTTCAGGAGGTGAGGGTCAGAATAAGGGCAGAAGTCTCATCTCATTTCTGCTCATGGCCCGCTTGCCCCAAGGCCAATGACAGGTCAGTCCAGAGGCCTTCTCAGGAACAAGCTCAGGATGGTTGGGACGTCCACCGTCCCAAGTCACAGTTCCAGGATCCAAAAGCTTCTGAAATCCAAAAGCCTCTCCATTTAACTCACTTGGCCATGAAAACTTACCTGGCCTGCGTTTGTGCAGCAGACATCTCACTGCAGACGTATCGACGACCTGAGCCCAGCAGCCCCGGACGGTGATGAGAGCTTGACAACGGTGTTTCCAACAGGCAACGGGAGAGCGACGCGCGCAGGGATACTGCATCTGCGTCTGCCGAGCGGCAACTGGCTGCGGGGCTGTGCAGCGCCCCCGCCTGGCTTCTTGGAGGCCCTTCCAGCCGTGCTCAGAGGTGAGACCGTCCGTCAGTGGCAGAGTCCCAGCTGAGGGAACTGGGGTCAAAGTCTTTGGCTAGCAAATTGATTAATTGATATAGTTCCTTCTGTTACAGTTGTCCAAGTTCTTCTTTTCCCTTTTGCCCCGTCCACCCACCCACCCTTCTTGCCCACAATCCCCTGTGCGCTGTCCACGTCCGTAAGTCGTTCACGCGTGTTCTTTGACTAGTCCCTTTCTCTTCCTTCCACCATTATGCCCCTCCCCCCTCCTCTCCTACCGCTGACAGTCTGTTCCATGTTTCCATGTCCCTGGTTCTATTTTTCTAGTTTTTTCATTAGATTCCAGTTAGAAGTGAGATCATATGGTATTTGTCTTTCACTGCCTGGCTTATTTCACTTAGCATAATGCTCTCTAGTCCCATCCATGCTGTTGTAAAGAGTAGGACTCCCTTCTCTCTGCTGCATAGCATTCCCTGTGTAAATGCACCAGTTTTTTAATCCACTCGTCTGCTGATGGGCATGTGGGCTGTTTCCAGCACTTTGCTATTGTAAATAGTGCTGCTATGGACATAGGGGTGCGTAAGTTCTTTTGGATTGGTGTTTCAGGATTCTTAGGGTATATTCCCAGCAGTGGAGTCACTAGGTCATAAGGCAGTTCCATTCTTAATTTTTTTAGGAAATTCCATACTGTTTTCCACAGTGGCTGCCCCAGTGTGAATTCATACCAACAGTGCACTAGGGTTCCCTTTTCTCCACATCCTCTCCAACACTTGCTGTTTGTTGATTTATTAATTTTGGCCATTCTGATAGGTGTGAGGTGATATCTCATTGTGCTTTTAATTTGAATCTCTCTGATGGCTACTGATGCTGAGCATTCTTTCATATGTCTGTGGGCCCTCTATATGTCCTCCTTGGAGAAGTGTCTATTCAGGTCCTTTGCCCATTTTTCAATTGTGTTGTTTGTCTTCCTGGTGTTGAGTCATGTGAGTTCTTTATATATTTTGGAGACTAAACCCTTGTCTGATGTATCATTGGCAAATATGTTCTCCCATACGGTAAGTCCCCTTTTCATTTTGATGATGGTTTCTTTAGCCGTGCAGAAAATGTTAATTTGATATACTTCCACTTCTTTATTTTTTCTTTTATTTCCCTTGTCCTAGGAGATATATTGGCAAAAATATTGCTATGTGGGATATCTGAAATTCTCCTGCCTATGTTTTCCACTGGACTGTTATGGTATCATGACTTATGTTTAAGTCCTTTATCCAGCTTGAGTTTATTCTGGTATAAGGTGTAAACTGGTGGTCTAGTTTCATTTTTTTGCATGTACCAGTCTAGTTCTTCCAACACCATTTATTGAAGAGGGTATTTTTACTCCTTTGTATGCCCGTGCTCCTTTGTCAAATATTAATTGACCATAGAGACTTGGGTTTATTTCTGGGCTCTCTGTTCTGTTCCATTGGTCTGTGTGTCTGTTCCTATGCCAGTACCAGGCTGTTTTGATTACAGTGGCCTTGTAATACAGTTTGATATCAGGTATTGTGATCCCTCCTGCTTTGTTCTTCTTTCTCAGGATTACTGCGGTTATTCAGGGTCATTTTTGGTTACATATACATTTTTGGAATATTTGCTCCATATCTGTAAAATATGCTATTGGTATTTTACTAGGAATTGTGTTGAATCTGTAAATCGCTTTGGGCAGTGTGGTCATTTTAATGATGTTACTTCTTCCAATCCATGAACATGGTATGTGCTTCCATTTGTTTGTGCCTTCCTTAATTTCTTTCTTCAGTGTTGTGTAGCTGTCTGAGTACAGGTCTTTTACCTTGTTGGTTAAATTTGTTCCTAGGTACCTTATTTTTCTTGTCGCTATAGCAAATGGGATTTTTTCCCCTTAGTTTCCCTTTCTGATACTTCACTGTTGGTGTACAAGAATGCCATTGATTTCTGAATACTGACTTTGTGTCCTGTTACTTTGCCGAATTCATTTATTAGGTTGAGTAGTTTTTTGAAAATTAAATTTTAATTAAGCAAATCATACATAAATCCATTCTCTACTTAAGAATGAAAATATTCCAGAGAAGACAAAAGCCCTCCTTGATCCTTTGACCCAAACCCAGCTCCCCAGCACTGCCCTTTCCCAGCAGTGGCTGACCCCTCCACAGTGGGTGTGGACCCTTCCAGTCACACTCCGGGCGCTCACACTCCGTGTATCTCATGCTTTCTCCAGTGCATCCACTGTCCCTGCTTTCAGTAAACGATGTCAGTTTCACTCTCCAAACCCCCCCCTCCTTCCAGGGTGCCACACACCTGCCCATCCACTCGCTGGTCCAGAAACGGTCGTCCCTAGGTGTTGTGCACAGTGGTTCATTCTGGATGTGACCCACACTGATTTTCCACTTGTGAGCGGAAGGCACAGATGCAAGGGATCCAACCTGAGCAACATGATTTTCAGCTTGTTCTTGGAACTTAAAATTACCACATGGATCTACATATAGGACACTTCCCATGTGGCCTCAATTATTCTACAACATACCAAGAACTAGAAATTAGGTGAAAAAGACTTCTGACTAAATACCACAGGGGTTATAGAAGCCATCCACTGAAAACATGGGCTTTCTTCAGAGGAGGACCTTGAGGTTCTCCTCTGACACCTGAGTTTTAGGTTAGAAGGCTCCAGGCCACAAACAGGGATGGGGAAGGCATTCTGAGCAGAAAGGGGCACGCTGACTTGGGGAAGACAGCAGGAGGAGGCGTTCCAGCTGCGCTGAGGTGGACGCCACTGAAGGTTCACACTGCTCTAATAGAGACACGCTGGATGCCCTAATGAAAGCCCTTGACTTGCTCACCAAGAAAAGGCAAAGTCACAAAACTGAACTGCAGAGTCAGAGGGGCTCTCGACTTGCAGCGAGCCCAGCCCCACAGTGCACGGCAGAAAAGTCTGCTCTGGGGGACCATCAACGGCAGGATCAGACCTGAACTTGGTCTTCAGACACCTAGACCAGTGTAATGTTCGCCACGTCGCTCTATGTTTATAGTACTGTTTAAAAAGCAGGAAAATATACTTTAAAAGATACCCACTCGATAGCTATAATAAAGTATTAATTCTTAAAGAGTTAAAATTTATTTACACGGAAGCATCTTCCCAATGGCATCCTGTAAATAATGTTACTATGTCAAGACAGAAAAGTTTTCTGTTTTCCTAACTGATGCCACTAAATGGCTGTTCCTCAAAGTTGAGTGTCACTGTCAAGCACCCCGATTCGCCGGGCGCCTTTTAGACCACAGCACCGCATGGTTTCACCACAACTGGTCCTTCTCAGACACTTCCCCCCTTGGCCTGCACTCCTGCCTCTTCTTTGGCAAAGTCTCGAGCCCGTCTGATTTGCATTCATGGATCTGTTTTACATCTTAGTCCCTATAACCTGTAACTCCACAGAATCAGTCATTGAAAATACTTGACCCTTTCACAATAGTATGGAGTTGATATTTTCCCTTGACATTTAAGAATAAAACCAAGCATTCCTTCTACCCAACTGGAGAATCTGACACAGATAAGTATGCCTCATCTAGGCTGCTTTCTTCCTAATTCATTTAACACCTGTTTTGATAAAATGCCAGCTTGGTGATACATTAAAAGCGTGAGTGTCCTCTTTAAAATATAGAAAGGAAATAAGATTAACTGCTAATACTCTATTAATTTTATCCTCAAGTCATTTATTTTTCTGAAGTACTTCGTTTTAGTACTTAGCATAGACAGGCACGCCTTTGTGTTGTGACGCACCATTATACGATTTTTGGAACAAATGTATATGAGCATGCTCAACCTGCCAGTAGAGAGAAACGGGTAGATCAATAAATGCCTCAGAGTTAACAGCTTCTGTCAAACAGGCTGCCCCACGTAGAGGCCAGGGCACAGCGCGGATGCGGGGCCACAAACCACAAAGGGCTTTGCAGAGATGAAGTTCCCTGCATACGTGCGTGGAAAGTCTTAGACGGCACGAAGAGTGCTTTGGACTTAAAGAGGTGACTCTAGCTGCCGACATTCTGGGTTCTACCAGTGAGCATGGGAATCACAGTGAACATGAAATTCTGCAAAGTTCTCCACATAAAATTAAATCACAGGCTACAACTGAATTAAACATCAATACCAGCTGGGGAACTTTCTTAGATGTCTTCTTCAAAGCTCTTATAAAAATAGTCTTGGTTCCAGTAGATAAGCTTTCACTTGGATTTTTAAAAAACCTTTAGTTCTGTTTGGTATATAAAAAATAAGGTAAGTAGGTTCAGGCCAAGGGACAGCAGATGGCTATGAATTAGCTCTTTAAAATACGTCAAGTTCAGCCTTGGCTGGTGTGGCTCGGTTGGTTGGAGCTTCATCCTGTAAACCGAGAGCTGGTGGGTTTGATTTCCACAGGGCACATGCCTGGGTTGTGGATTTGGTCCCCCGTCGGGGTGTGTATGAGAGGCAACTGATTGATGTTTCTCTCCCTCTCTCTCTCCCTCCCTTCTCCACTCTCTAAAACCAATAAGCATGTCCTTGGGGATGAGGATAAAAAAATGTCAAGTTCGTGACTTCAGTTAAACTTGGTAATTTAGAGAAGAGATGAGTATCATGAAATTAAAAGTTGGCTGTTAGGGTGGTTAAACCCCAAAGTTTCCTAAGGAAAATGAACTCTTCTGGCAAATCTCGTTGTAAAATAGGAATTCTTTAATATAAATGGCCATCCCACATGAGCTTAGACCTTTGTCTCTACTGTTTTTCAAAATAATACATACAAAAAGCTCCATAATTCTTCTACTCTAGAAAGATTATGGAGGAAATATAACAAGAGTCCTGGGCTTATATACCAATGTTGTTACCACGGGCAAGTCACCTGACTGCTCAGGCCCCAGTCTCCCTGCAACTGCAGAATGTGTGACAGTGGGGGTGGAATGGTGGCATGACACCAAGGCCTCACTTGGCCCCAACGTTCTCTGTTCTGTTGAGATTTCTTTCAAGGGACTAATGGTAACTGTTGCCTCTTTCTGGAAGGTAAAAAAGATGCTGATCATGGCAATGCGTTGGACAAGCATTCTACGCATGTTTTACGTTTTGGCTGGGTAGAATGGGGTCAGTACCTAAAATGTGTTTGGAGCTGGAGCTAGCCTTTTAGATTAAGCAACTCTGAATACGTGAGAATTGGGATAAATTTAAAATGTTCCTCAGAAACACTGTAACCAGATGCATACTAGAAATTCTCCAGGAAATATTCTGTAGCTGGGTTCGTTTTTTCTCCTTTCCTTTTCTCCTTCTTTCAGCTCTTTTTCCTTGTGCTTTTTCAATGTATGATTATCTGGCCTCAGAAAGTACAGAGCACATGGTGCATTCAAAAGGTAACACTGTGGGGGAGATTAATCTGGCATTTTTGCAAGTGATAAAAACAATGGTGTTGAAGAACAATTTGAGAAAATAGTGGGCAGAAGGAACAGAGGAAGGTCTTAGGTCGCTGCTTCCTCTAAATGGAGTTTTATTGGAGCCTGTGTGCCAGTGGCTTATTTAAGGGGTCCACTCAACCCTCTCCCCGGGCCTAGCCTCTCCTGACCTGCCTGCTCCAATCTTATCTCCACCCACAAAGGAGACGGCAGAGCCCACGGAGGCCACGCACTCACTGACTCCTCATCCCAGTGGTGGATGGTCTGCTCTGGCCTCACACCTGGCTCTGGAAAGCAGCCTCTTGCCTTTGCCATGCTCACCCCTCCCAATTCCTACAGAAACAGCCACAGCTTGTGGACCAGATCCCAACAGCTGAGTGAGGCCATCCTGATCTTCTCTCTGGGATTCCCACTTCTTGTGACACTGGAGTGCTTTGCCAGAGTCCCTGGGCCCAGGTGATGGGGGCTGGTCCCCTGGCCTCTCTTTCTTTATCCGGCCACCTGGATTTTTGCCAGCTGCCAGCAGCAACTGCTTAGCCACCATTACTAGCCACCTGTTACCAGAGGGCCATCTACCTGGCTTCTGCCAGCTGCCAACAGCCCAACCCCACCAGTCCCACGGAACACACCAGCTGCATTCCCACAGGCGCCTGAGGTCAGCCCGCTCACAGGGCTCAGTGATCCTCCCACTGGCTGGCCGCAGGCAACGCCCAGCTCCCTTGGGTGGGGTGGTGGTGAGATGGAATGTTGGTGGCACTAGAATCAGTCGAGCTGGCCTTCAGAGCAGAGCCTGCACCCTCCGGCACGGCACAGGCCTTGCCCGGCTTCTACCAGGAAGTGGTCTTGTTGACCACAGAGTTCCCATTATCTTACATAATCTCTGCATACTCAGGAGTCGAAATCTGGGCAGCCTCTTGCCTGAGGGCTCCCTGAAATTCCCTGCCACCAGCAAATTCCCCAAACACCAATTTAGAGGACATTTTTATCTCACTGTTAAGTTGCTTGTTCAATGGCTGTGAAAAAAATGTTGGTCACCATTTTATTGATATGCCCTGCCTTTGCTCGGCATTGCCCCACCTGGATTATCTTTACACAAATAGAATTGGACTGAAATTTTTTTTATTTGCTTTAAGTTTCCTATAAGTCTCCCAAAATTAACTATCTGATAACCTATAATAATAATTATTGCAGATTTATTCAAGCTCCCACAGACTATGCACATGCTTTTTATGATCCACTGCTTCCAGTCTCCTCTGTGAAAAACATTTTCCTACGTGACTTAGCTGTGGGTCTAGCAGAATTCCCATTCCTTCTTCGTGTGTGGGAACCTCGCAGCCTCACTTTATTTGGAACAGAGTGGGCATAATGTGGTACTCTGCCCATTTTGAAATAAAACCATTTTTGATGGAGGGAGCTGTTGTGTCCTTCAAGTGTGTGTGGGCAAGAAAAAAGGCTGGTAACTGTTGGGATGAATACATATATATGTAATTTAAACAAATTTTTAATCCTCACCCAAGGATATTTTTATGGACTTTTAGAAGGAGAGGAAGAGAGAGAGAGAAACATCGATGTGAGAAAGATTGGTTGCCTCCTGTGCGTGACCTGACTGAAGACTGAACCCACAATCTAGGTATGTGCCCCTGACTGGGAATAGAACCCACAACCTTTTGGTGTTCAGGACAACACTCCAACAAACTGACCCACCTGGCCAGGGCCATATGTATGTAATTTTTTTATTGTTGTCTCCATTTCTTGCCCCCCCCAACTGCCTCCCTTGCCCACCCATCCCTACCTCCCACCCTCGATCCTTCACCCCTTTGGCTTTGTCCATGGGTCCTTTACACATGTTCCTTGACAACCCTTTCCCTTTATGCCCCTCCCCCCTCCCCTCTGGTTGCTGTCAGGTTGTTCTTTATCTCAACGTCTCTGGTTATATTTTGCTTCCTTGTTTGTTTTGTTGGTTAGGTTCCACTCAAAGGTGAGATCATATGGTATTTGTCTTTCACCTCCTGGCTCATTTCACTTAGCATAATGCTCTCCAGTTCCATCCACGCTGTTGTAAGGGTAGGAGGTCCTTCTTTCTCTCTGCTGTGTAGAATTCCATTGTGTAAATGTACCACAGTTTTTTTACCTACTCAATTACTGATGGGCACTTAGGTTGCTTCCAGCACTTGGCTATTGTAAATTGTGCTGCTATGAACATTGGGGTGCATAGGTTCTTTTGGATTGGTGTTTCAGGGCTCTTAGGATATAATCCCAGCAATGGAATTGCTGGGTCAAAAGGCAATTCCAATTTTAGTTTTCTGAGGAAATTCCACACTGTTTTCCACAGTGGCTGCACCAGTCTACAATCCCACTAACAGTGCACTAGGGTTCCCTTTTCTCCACATCCTCTCCAACACTTGTCTGTTGATTTGTTTATGGTGGCCATTCTCACCGGTGTGAAGTGGTATCTCATTGTGGTTTCAATTTGCATCTCTCTGATGGCTGGTGATGCTGAGCATCTTTTCATATGTCTCTGGGCCCTCTGCATGTCCTACTTGGAGAAATGTTTGTTCAGGTCCTTTGCCCATTTTTTAACTGAGTTTTTTGTCTTCCTGGAGTTGAGTAGTGTGAGTTCTTTATATATCTTGGAGATCAAACCCTTGTCCAAGGTATCATTGGCAAATATATTTTCCCATATAGTTGGTTCTCTTTTCATTTTGCTGATGTTTTCTTTAGCCATGCAGAAGCTTTTTATTTTGATGAGGTCCCATTTGTTTATTCTTTTCTTTATGTCCCTCGCTCTAGGGGACATATCATTGAAAATATTGCCAAGTGGAATATCTGAGATTTTCCTGCCTAAGTTCTCCTTCAGGACTTTTATGGTGTCATGACTTATATTTAAGTCTTTTATCCATCTTGAGTTTATTTTTGTGTGTGGTGTAAGTTGGTGGTCAAGTTTCTTTCTTTTTTTTTTTTTT
>VMDR010004521.1:0-59300 GCA_007922815.1 Macrotus californicus
TTTCCCCCACTCTTTTGGATTAATTTTTCTTCCCTTTTATTCTTTGCATTGGTTTAGAAATTATATTCTATTTCTAGCCACTTATTGATCATCCCTGAATTTTCAACTTAATTTAGCAATACCTAAGGTGAATCACTAAATATACCCTCTTCCTAGACAGCAATCAGCCTGAGGCTCAGTCTTTTCCCTTTCTATTAGATAGAATGAGCTTCAGCTGCCTATGACTGAAAGCAGACAGCAGCAGAAATAAGACAGCAGGGTGTTTCCCAGTCACGTAAAAGGCAGGAGGTAGAGCACCCAGCCTAGTTTGGCAGCTCCTTCTATCTTACCAGCCAAGGGGCTCTTGAGCCCCAGCCAGCAGAATTGAGAAAGGAAACCTTGCCCCTTCTTGTAGGGACAGTTCTAGGAATTGGCACACAGCTTATGTGGTCACATGACATTGGCCAAAAATAGCTGCAAGGGAGGCAGGGAAGGCAGTTGCTTTGCTAGGTGACAGTGTTCCTTGTTAAAATCAAAATTCACGTCGCTAAGGAGGAAGAGGGAATGCCTGCTGAGAGGCACTAGCTGTCTCTGCCACAGCCCCTCTGTCCCCAGACACGAGGACCTCAAGTGTATCAGATCAGCCCCTTCCTCTTACCTGTCATCACAGTTCAGGATTTTATTGTCATCTTGTTTTTAGATAATCAGTGTTTATTTAGATGTATCCATGTGTTTGCCAGGTATTTATTCCTCACTGCTAGAGTATCCTACTTCCTCCTCCTGAGTTTTGTTTTGGGTTGGATTGTTTCTTCAGAGGTACAGTAAGAGTTCCATCAGTAAAAGTCTACAAGCGGTAAAACTGAGTTTCTGTTTCATGATTGCGTTCACTTTGCCCTGACTCATGATTGGGTTTAGAAGTTTAGGCTGACGGTTTTTCCCAGGGCCTTGAAGGTGTTCTGTCATCCTCTGGCTTCTACTCCTGCCGGTGAGTCTGCAGAGTCTGCCTAATCCCTGCCCTTTGTAGGCCACGTGTCTCTCTCTCTGGTCGCTTTTGATGTCTCTGGTGTTGGTACTCTGCAGTTTCTCTGCGTTTTGTAGGTATAGATTTCATTATACTTAGTCTACTTGGAGGTCATTATGATTGTTGAGGACTCCAACAAAGCTTGGAGTCCTCAGCCTTGTTGGAGCAAGGCCCCTGCTCTCCATTGTGCATCTTCTGATCCCAACTCCTCTGGGCATCTTCCCAGCTTGAGACTGTCGGGGGATCTGGCATCCTCCCTGCTGTCCCCCTGTCCTGTCTTGGCTCCCTGCCAGGGTACGCCCCACAGTTCCCTTGAATGCGCCAGAGGCACCACCCTGCCTCTGAGATAGCTCAGCTCTCTGACCATGCCCACTGGAGTCATCCTGTGCCCCTCCCCACACCACACTCTCTGGTCCTGCGGCTGCCCTGCCCACACAGCCCTGCAGTGCCTCACAGAGACCTCAGAAAACATCATGTTCTCTCGATGGGCCACTTTCCGACCAATTACTCTGTGTAGGAACACATAGATCTGTTCAGATGAAAGGTAGAGAGCTCCTTGACCTCCTCAGATGCCTGTGTACAGTCTAGGATGGCTAGAGGTAAGCAATTTGCTGCTAATAATTGAATATTTGGGGAAAGACATCTATTTCTGTAGCAGTTGTGAAGAATAAACTCAAGGTTGATGGAAATGGCATGTCACAGCTGCAAGCCATTTCTAAGGTCTTAAAAGAAACTGAAGGGCTAAAAGGGACCCCGCCCCACCGCTAGCCATGGAAAAGCTTTAGAAAGTCGAAGCTGAGCAAGCACCATCTCAGAACAGGCTCTGCCTCGGAAAGCTCTGCACCAGGGCATTTGCCCAGTTACGCCAGGCTATAGACAGGCGGACTCCACACTGGCCGCAGAGACGAGGCTCCCGCCTGCCTTGCTGCCGTGCCCCCCGATGTGTTCCGTGTGGAGAGGTAACCAACCCCCTCGGCTGCCCGGCGTGTGTCTGTGAAGCACCGCCTGTAGACGGGCCCCTCACTGGGTCCTCACAGCCCACCCTGCAGGAGGAGAGAACAGTGGTATTTATTTGGTGGGGGTAAGGAGGCCAGCACATAGCTGGCCGTGCCCAAAACCAACTGAGGCATTGGCTCAGAAGGTGAGAGAATGGAAGTATCGGCTTCGCTTCTACAAAGATCTGGATTGAACGATGTGCTCCCCTGTGTGGCCAGAATGGCCTTACTGGGAGTTTCACCTGAGTCCCAGTCAGAGGTGAACAACCACAGGCCCCATCGGGTTCAGAGCCTGCCTAGAGGGCAGGCCAGACCCAGCCCTCCCTGCAGGCAGGCCCCTGAGCGTGACCTGCCCAGTCCTTCCTCCCAGTGTTGGCTGTCCTCCCCCCTGGGGGCAGGGCTCAGGAGTGTGATCACAGCAGTCCTTCCGTGCTGAAGGGTGGAGCCAGGGGAATGGAGGCTGGCCCTGCAGCAGTCTCTCCTATAGGGGAGGCACTGTGGCCCTTCCCAAGCCTCCCTGACTCCAGGATAGTGAGAGAAGGTTTGCTGGCTCCTCGCATCGCCCCACAGAGGGCAGAGAAGAATTTTTATTGAGTTCCTGAGCTTCTCCTGCTGAGTCACTCCTGGAGGCCCCACCTCCTTCCCTGACTCCCCCTGCTGATGAGCCTGGAAGGAAGAGCTGCCTGGGGGGAAGATCACGTAATTCATATTATAAAGGCTGCCGTAGCCTTACCACTTGTCAGCAGTTCAGCAGACACTGGACATCTGTGCGTCCTTCCATAAATCACCAGACTTCTCTAACCGGGTGCTGTCTCCTGGGTGAGTTGGCATCAGAAGGGAGTTGTGAACCTTTAGCCATGAAGAGCTTTCTACTGTGTAAAAGTAATGCAGAGCCTCAGTGTTACTATAGAAAAAGGCAGGTATTTCAGCATGAATGTGTTGGTATGTAAAGTTGTCCCTGAGCCCTCAGCACTTTCAGTTGAACACAGGTGAGTGTGTATGTTATTTTTTAATTACATGCAGGTAAAATATTTCTTAACAATTTGGACCAATACCTGTAGAAGCCCCCACCCACCTCCTCCCCTCTGACTAAATGGGTCCCAGAGGTCCCATCTAACCCTACCTCCTGCATTATTGCTGAGAAGGGATGGAGTGTTCCTTCTGCCACTAGGGCTGGAACCGTAAAGGGACGTGCAGAGAGCCTTCGAAGGAGGCTCGCAGGCCCAGCCAGGAAACGCGCACTGACACGGGGCCCCTCTGCCCCTGCCGGCCTGCCGCGGTGGCTCATTGGGCTGCTTGTTTGGACTTGGCTGGTGTGTGACTGGACCAGGCCTGATTTCTTAAAACAGCCTGTGGGTCCTTGGCATTCTCTCCCATGCAGAGTCCTCAGTGGGAGAGGAGGGTCCTGGTGGCCTCGGGCTGTCCCTGAGGGAGGGGAGTCCTGTGGTCCAGAGAGGCCCCCCAAAGTCCAGGGCAGCCTTGGCTTGTGGAGCTTTCTCCCTAGGCCCATCCACCCCGGCCGATGACGCTGCTCAGCCCAGCATCAGGCATCCAGGGAAGTGCTGTCAGTCCACCTAACTTGTCTTTGGCGGCTGCGCTGTGCTTACCCCTCAGGGGGCTCCCCGTGTAGTGTTAGGGCTAGGTGGGCTCAGAGGGTGGTGCCACACAGCAAATACATGTGTGCTCAGGGGAGGCTTGTAAGGTGTTCGCACAGTCCCACCCAGGAGAGATGGCCGCTCTTGGGAGGCAACAGGTAGAGGCTCCTAAAATAAAGACCACCCGGCCTGTGCTCCGAGGGCGGACCGTCCTGCAGGGCACTGCCATCCCCTGGCGCCGACACTGAGGAGAAAGGACAGTGTGGACACTAAGGGCTTGGGCACAGTCGGGCTCTGTGGCCTTGGACAGGTTCTGTAATCTTTCTGTGCTTCGCTTTTCTCATCTGTAAAACGGGGATAATTTTAATACTTAATAGAGTCACTGAGCAGTGAATAAGTTACTTGACCAGAAGTGCCCGACCCGTGCAGCTTTGGACTGGGAGGGCACAGACAGCCCTTTCTGCCACCCCGACTCCAGTTTGTCGGTTAGAAGTTGCTTGTTGAGCACCTATACTGTACAAGACACTCTGTAAAACACAGACATGTCAAACACACTGTCCCGACCTCGGAGAGCACTGCAGTGGCATCTGAATGCACACTCCGGCTCGGCCACTTCCTGGCTCTGGAACTGCCCTGCGTTATGTTCTGGGCACCTTGGCTTCTTCCATAGACAAATGAGGGTTCGAGGTCACGAGCAGCTGTCTGGCAGTCAGAAGGCACACAGCAGGTGCTTGGGGATAGGCGCGGACATCTGGGACACACAGACAGCTCTGTCCAGCCATGGGACCACTGACTGAGAGCGTGCCCCGCGCCAGGCCTTGCAGCCACAGCAGCAGGTTACTGAACGACATCAGTTCATGGCGTTCTTTAGGAAGTTATCTGAGAGAGGAGAAGTGTGGAGACCCCAAATTCATGCATTTCCTTTTGGGAAGGAACTTGAAAACCCACTGGGAGCAGAGAGTGAGGTGCCAGCAGACAAGCGCTGGACTGGGAGTCCAGACACCTGAGCCTCAGGCGGCACTTCCGCACCGCAGCGGTTGGGCACACAGCCCCTCCTGTCCCCGCCTCCTTTAGTGGAAGGTAGGGCGCTCCCACGCGGGAGGCGCTTGACAGTGTCCTGCCGTCAGTCATCAGGAAGGCATCTCCCGAAATGAGCGGACAAAAAATGAGGGACATCATTGCAGAAGGAGGGTCAGACCCAGTGGAACTCCGCACGCCGTGCCCAGACAGGAGAGAGTGCACGTCCCCTTCACGAGGTGTCGCTTTCTCACCAACACCCTTCGCTGCGCCAGCGGTTTGCTTCTCAGCGCCACGCGCGGGGGCGTCCGCACCAGGTGACTCCAGCTGTCTTTGGTGGTTGTTGACTCCCGTCTCTCTCTCTCCCCCACCCCCGTGTCCCACTTTTGGATCCATCCTGCCTCTTACAGTCCCATCCTTTTCCCTTCATTATGTCTCCATCTTCTGTGGCGAAGTTTGTGGACCATAATATTCCAACCCGCACCAGTTTAATTGTCGCAATTGGCCCTGAGAGAATCGAGGGAATGAGCGTGGCTCCCGCTGCCTGGTGAGGAGGCCAGCGAGATCATTCCACAGCTCCAGCCTGGCATGCACCCTGCCAGCCTCTGCAGAGTGGCCACTAACACGCTGTCTGCATGGACAGAGGCCCAGGTGTCTGGGGCAGTCACCTGGAGTGGTGGTGCTCCTGACAAGCAGCATGCGGGTGGGTGTGCTGCCTCCAGGGAGACCATGCCTGACTCCCACCGTTCCTTGTAGCGTGGCGGGGCTGAGAGCTTGTCTACACCCTGCTTCCTCTGCCTGGGAGGGATGTGCCTTTCACCCTAGTGCTGAAGGGGCTGGAGCCCTGCTCCCGGGGCCTCCACACCTCCCAGGGAGGAGCCACTGAGGCCAGCCTCTGGTCACAGGTGCAGGTGGGCACAGGGTCCTGAGCTTGGCAGTGGCAATCAGAAGACTCATGTGAGTCCAGCCGACCATTTCCTTCCATGACCTCCGATGGGTCCCTGAGTGCCTGCCTCCTCATCTGGTAGGTGGAGATGCATAGCTCTGTGCACCTCCAGGGTGAGAGTGGGATTCAGTGGGAAATTAGGACAGAGCCCTTGGCAGACGCCTGGCCCGCAGCACTCAGTCCACGGTACTGCTGTCAGTCTGGGTGTTACCGGTGTGCTGTTTCCACCCACCTCCAGACAGCGTTCTCCAGATTATCCGTTAGGTTCTGTTTGCTTGCTCACTGAGCTCAGGAGGAATCCTTGTACCGCGTCACAGAGCAGGGGGAGTGTTGGCTGTCCTGCGGCTGGGGTGGGGGGGGACGGGGGGGGGGGGGTCCGGGTCCCAGGGAACACAGCCCAGCCCTGAGAATGGGCCAGAGCAGAAACCAGAAATCCGAGTTCAGCCCCAGCACTTAACCAGTCACTTCCCCTCCCCGAGCTCAGTTTCCTCTTCTGTGAAATGGGGTCTGTCCTGCTTCTCACACTGGGCTGATGGGAGGAGGGATAGTTGAGTCACAGTCACCTGCCACTGTGACAGAGCACTCTCCCAGTGTGCCCAAGGGACGGCGCTGACTCTGTCCTACCTCTGGTCAGGCAGGGCTGAATCACGTGGTGCAAATAAGGTCAGGGGAGATGGCAAGTAGGTGTCGATTCTCCCACCTTGCCACCCCAGGTCAGCCCAGGGAGAGCCCTGGCAGTGGGTTTGGGTTATAGAGACTTCTCATCCAGTCCCAGCTCAGGGAGCCCAGGCAGGTTGAGCATTTCCTCATCCATCAAGTGCCCACCCACGCGACTTGGTGCCTCTGCCCTAGAATGTGAGGGTCTCCCAGCCCCCACTACAGGCAGGGGTGCTGCCAGGCTCAGGTATCGTGGCCCCGGGGTGTCCTACACCATTCTGCCTCACGCTGCTTCCCCCCAGCAGCTGTCTCTGCCCTTGCTCTCTGCACACCAGCTTCTCGGTATATTCAGTCATGTGGTAGTCCAGGCTGCCAGCAGCCCCCAAATTCACATGTTACCACCCTGGGTGCCTCCCCCCTCTGTCTGTCTGTCCCTCTCTGTGATTCCCCCTCTCACCTCTCCCAAACCAGTCAGCAGTAGTTAGGGACAGAACCTCTTGTCCAGGCCACTCCCTGGCAAGGTGGGGTAAAGCATCAGGGATACACAGGAGATGGGAGTCACCTCCCAGCCAAGGAGGGCAGGAAAGGGACAGAGCCTCCCCCAGAGCCAAGGATGCCCACCCTCTCCTCCTTCATCCCCCGCCTCCCAGGGCACTTGGGCAAAGTGCTTCCCTGCAGTGCGGCCATCAGCCTTCCCAACTGGAGGAATGCCTCCACTCTCCCCTCCCGCAGTTCCGCTCTGCTTGCTCCCGAACAGATGATAGCAGAGATGGAGCATATGGGCCCCAAAGTCACCGGGCATTCTGGGAAAGTGACACCGCTACCCCTGGCTTGGCAGGAGGGGCCCATCGGCTCCTGAGCACAGCTTCTCCCTTTGTTCTTCACAAGGGCACAAGGTCACCTCTCCTGAGCTTCCTGAAAAGGAAATGCACACGCTGACTTCAGGAAGAACTCCCTCTGTCTGGGCAGCGCTGTCAGAAGGCAGGCGGAGGCTGGACATATATATGGGGTGGGGGGGACACATGGGGGCTGGGCCCCTGCCGCCTGTGGGTCACCCACCCAACCTGGTCTCCACCCCCCCTTTCCAGCAGCAGTCTGAACCAGTTATCTGCTCCCTTGGGGTCCTGCAGGTATGTTCTGAGCCCACACAGAGTGAGGAGGGCAGTCACAAGAGACACCCAGCTCCCTGATGGCCTCAGTGAGGCCCTGCCTTGGGCTGGATGCCCTCAGCACTCTCTAAGCTGATTTTCCTCCCCCTGCACCTCTGATGGGTTCTTTGTGCCCCTGAGCTAGACCATGCAGGATTGTCCAGGGACGGTTTTTCTTGCCCAAATTGGGAAAGCTGGGCAAAGGGACACAGTGTCAGCCCAGAGTGAGGAAGTCTGGGCTTTCTTTCTTTCTTCCTGTCCCCAGATATACCTCAGGCCTGACCAAGCAGCCCCCTCCTCCCCTGGCCTGGCGTCTGGGCACCTCGGCCATCCGAGCCCTGGGCCCACGTCCCTCCCAGATGTGCGGTGAGCTCCTTTGGAAGAAGCTCGGAGCTTGGAGCTTCGAGCATTTGGCCAAGGGCTGGCCGACCCCAGGCCTGCAGCTCAAGACTGGTGTGGATTGGGAAAGCAGCTGGGAGCTCAGGAGGCAGCAAGAGGCCCCAGGAGGGGGCAGAAAGCAGGAGGGAGCAGGGCAGCTGCAGCTGGAAGTCTTGAAGGGGGGAAGGAGCTAGGGAATGAAAGGCACAGGGAGCCCGTGCTCTCCGCTCACCACTGCGGCTTCCTGAGTCTCAGGCTCCCGTTCTGGGTCGGGGAGGAAGCTGCCAGGTGTTCATTCCTTAGCGGAGAAGCCTCTTGGTGAGAAGGAGGGGAGAGAATGCTTTTCTGATTTCTTTTTACCTTTGACCTCTGGCCAGCATTACCCTATGGCTGCCCCGGCTCTTTTCTCGCCTTCCCTGGGAACTCTCAGGAGACCCTAAGATTGTGAGTGTGAACCTTGATTCTTCAGGGAAGCAGGGGAGGGCACTGACTAAATATAACCCAGCCTGCCTGTGGGCTAAGTAGGTTAGAGCCCAAGACAGGCCCATGGAGACAGAACTGGCCCCTCCAAAATCCAGCCCCCAACTCCCTACCAGGAACCAGAGCAGATCTGCACACACCTGCCTTCCCTCCACTTGGAGGTCATGACCTACTCAGAGGTTTAGACAGTGAGGGAAACTGGGAGGGATTAACACAGCCTCTGCTGAGAGACCTGTGGTCGTCCCTGGGCAGCAACTGGACTGGAACGTCCGCAGCTCAGGAGTCAGGCCTTGGCCGGCCAGCTGTTGGAGCAAGGCTGGGCCAAGGAGGGGTAGGCAGTGGGCAGTGGGAGCGTCAGGCCAGTTGTAACATCAGGAGAAGGCAGCCTGAGGTGTGCAGTGCTCAGCACTGTTGCGCCCAGGGCCTCGGTCACCCAGCTGTGCAATGGGGCCGATCGCTGCCTCCGAACCTCACAGGGCTGCTGGGGACAGGAAACAAGACCCAGGCTGAGAGCAGGCCGAGGCAAGAGCCACAAAATACAAAGTCCGGGGACTGCCTATCACAGCCTACTTCTCTCCTCCACAGGGCCACCCGTTCATCATGCAGTTCAACGATGGAAATGCTACCGTGGTGTCCATGTGGGTGTGCAGGGCGCTGGAGGAGAGGCGGAGCCAGCAGGGGCCCCCCTGAGGCCTCCGTGGGATGCTGAAAGCCAGAACTGGTCACCAAGGGGAAAGCCCACCTGTCACGCCCCCCTTCCGTTTGCTGTCTGCAGCAGAAGAGCTTTGCTGGGCCCGAGCCTCCTTGCTCTCACCCTTGGCTGTGGCTGTGCCAGCAGATGCCCTTGCCCAGGGAGCCCTCCAGGCAGCCAGCTCTGGCCAGGGGGAGCCCTTGCCCCTCCCGTCGGGAGGCACTGACTGAGGGGAGGGTCGAGGGTTGGAGGCACACAGAACAGAGGCGGAATTCCTCTGCCACCCCTCTTCCTTCTCGCTAACACTTTTTGTAAAGGGTCAGGCACCGTCAGCATCACTGATGGGAATAAAAGTATTACCGCTTTGTGACTGCCTCCCCCATGAGGAATGTATGTTCAGGGTGTCTGTCTGTCTCAGGCAGGGTCGAGGTCGTTGTCATTTTAGCAACACTTTCCAAGGCAGCACAGGCCTCCTGCTGCCCTTGTGCCTCGGACCCAGCGTCCGTCTCCTCACTGAGCGCCGGTGGTTCCAGGGGCTAGGGAACTCACAGGGCTGGAGGAGTCGCAGGCCACGACAGGCTCCCCAGAGGGCCCTGGCCACCCCAGAATGTGAGCCAGCCACCACGCAGACTTAATTCTTGTCCTCGCTTTGAGAAGATGGACCCAGCAGGCCTGTCATCCCCAAACCCCAAGCCAGGGAGTTGGGAGAACGAGCAGGTCCACACCAGCGCTGGGCTAAGGGCTGGCCATCAACTCTTTTAATCTTCACAGCCGTCCACGAGGGAGGTGATGTTATTGGTCCGTTTCACAGATGCAGAAACTGAAGCACAGAGAAGCCAAGAGACTTGCCCAAGGTCACTCCACAAGTAGCAAAGCAGTTTGGAACTCAAAACCCCGCCCCCTAGCCACAGCTTCAGAAGTCAGTTCTCCAAGCACCACATGTGCACAAGCGCACACACGTTCCATCCTCTAGCAGAGTTTGCATGCTAACTCTGGTGTGCAAAGCTATAGTTTCGGGACGTCCAGACAGAGGACCCTCTGATGGCCGTGCGGAATGCTGCTCCAGAGGGCCATCAAAGCCCTGGACCGAAGACCAGTTTCCAGGCTGACCGAAGACGGCATGTCTCCACCTGAGCTGCAGCCGCCTCATCAGTGAATGTGGGGGATCCTTCCAGCCCTGAACTCCCACCCCTGGGGGCCATGGACCCCGTGAGCATCCCATGAAAGTGACAGAGCCTTGCCCCAGAGTAACATACACCCAATGTGCGCACACACACAGAGTTTTGTTCACAACGGGTTGTGGAGCCCCTGCTTTGGGGCAGCCCCCCCAGAAGTCTACATTTCCCTCCGTGGGAAGCCTTTGGAAGATGGGGAGCTGCATGACCCCTCAGGGGTTCTGCACAGATTACTCTGGATGGAAGGCAGGGCCCTCTTTGGCCTATTTAGGTTCAGTGATCCCTCCAGCCATCCTTGGCGGCCCGAGGGCAAGCAGTCCATGCCTTAGGGAGTGGGGAGGTGGGGCCAATACCTGGGACACAGGCAGGAGTGAGCACTTCCCTTTGCCCGGAACGCTGCCACCCCACCCATCCTCACTAATCCATGCAGCCAACTCCCATGCCACCCTTCAGGCCCCTTTCCAACAGCATCTCCTCTTGGAAGTTTCTTTATTCACCATCTGGGTACAGGGCTGGTGCGTGGAAGGCACCCCAAGGGGTGGGAGGGCGGCGGGATGGAAGGAGGGGCCCTCGGGCCCAGCTCCCGTGACCCAGGGCAGCTCCATCCTGTTCTCACATTCTCCACGACACCATGTGCCTTCTGACCAAAGCCTCCTGGAGACCGGACCCCCATGGGAGGCAGCCTCTGGCCGCTCAGACCTGCAGGGGACCCTGGAGGGGAGTGTTTCTGGGGCAGGAGCATCCTCACAGGCTCCCAGGTCACATTGGGAATCAGGTGCCACCCTGGTTTGGAGGCATGGAGGCCCCTCAGCCCTCAGCCCATTGTCCCTTCTTGGTCCTGTTCCTTGGTTTTCTTGCCTGACAGATAGTTCCCAGAATCCCAGGACTTTGGAAACCCCCTAAAGAGGCAATGTGGACAGAGGGAGAACAGGCGCAAACCTCGTCTCCCAGATGCAGTCAGCCCTTGTGGCGCAGAACATTGACCAAGAGCCCTAACCTGAGACTCATTCCAGTTGGGGTTGGCGAGACCTGAAAGGTGAGCTGGGCACCTTAACCTGGCTGAGTGAGGGAAGCTGCCAGCATCCTATTGGATGCTGAACAAACCCACATCTTTCTGGGAAGGCATGTGCCTCCAGACCTCTGCGCACTCAGGGCTGAAGGCCAGAGAATGCGCTCAGCATGAGGCCCTGGGATGGGACCAGGCATGCCCCTCTATCACACAGGTTGGAAATGAACAGCTGCAGGGGGTGGAGGGGAGCCCGGAGAGGTTGCCACGCTGCCTCAAAGACATCTCCGTCCCCGCCGACTGCTGCCCAGATTCCCCACTGGAGTGCCGTCCTTTAGCTAAGTCTGGGCCCTGTCAGGACAGGAGCCTCTGTTCCAGTTGTGGAGGGAAGGTGGCAGGGAGAGCACGGCCCAGACTCCCAGGGTGGGGCAGGGCACAGTGCCAGGCAAGCCTTTGGAAGGGCAAGAAGGGAGGCCGCGCCGATGGCTCACAGCTGCTCAGGCTGCCAGCGGTGTCCTGCCGCCACACTGGGGCCAGGTGGATGCCCACGACTGTACCTCACCAGCTCCCAACTTCCACATCCAGGGCTCAGGGTGTTTCCACTTCAAGCAGCTAGAAAAGCTCCATCCAAGGGCAGGAGGCAGACTGAGGCCAGCACTGGCTCCCAAGGCTGCCTGGGGAAGGCCAGCAAGTGTGGCAATGTGGGGAGGAGTCAGTGGGGACCCCAGGCAGGTGGAGGCAGTAAATGGCTCAGGAGGAGCCCAGAGCCTGGTCCTTTGTGGACAGTGGCCACTAGCAGTGGGAGAGGGGACCAATAGGGAAGAGGAAGGAGGTCAGCCAGCCCTTCCTGGCCAGGATGTTACTATGCCACTTCCTGACTTTGTCACCACTCCTTTCTGGGGGGCAGCAACCCACCAGAGACCTTCATAAACCAGGGTGCAGGCAGGGGGGTGGGGCGGGCAGTGGGTGGGAACCCTCAGTGGGAGGCCAGATGGAATCCCCAGAGACAGGGGACTGGCACAGGCCACCAAGATGGGGGCTGGAGGGAGGAGCAGCAGAGCCCCGGCCTCGTAATGACAGATTTTCTGTGGAACGACTACAAATATTCACTGTGACTTTGGACAGAGTCTGAAAGAGACTTCGTTGCCTCCCTTGGCGGTATCATTTGTCTTGTTCAGAAGCCGGGAGATTGCAGGCACAAACTTACAGACTCAAGTCTGTCCTAATTGCGGCGGTGTCGCCACCTCCCTGGCAGACGACAGCGCTGTGAACGAGTCGATGGGGCTGAGCCCTGCAGGTCCTTCTTCTAAAGTGAGACAAATCTCCCTCCTTCCAGCCCAACAGTCCATCGGCAGCCCTGTCATTTATTTATCTCCCTAACAGTTGGCGTTAACTTGCAAGGGATAAAAAGTCTCCCCCGCCCGCAGACTCGGTTAAAGAGACCCTGTGCTGCGGGTCCTTCCCGAGAATTTGCATTTTGCTCTCCCTCTTCCTGAGAAGGTCCTGGAGGTCACAGAACAGCAGTGCGGGCACATCGCGCTAGGAACGGCAGCCAGGGCAGCAGGCTGGGGAAGGAGCGCAGGGGTTCGCGGGGATCCCCATGTGCGGACCACCAGGGTCCTGAGAAGGAAGAGGAACACTACTGTCTTGCAGCATCACCCACCTGGGCATGGCAGACCGCCCTCATCCCCGCCTCATTTGGTCCTCCCAGCCCCATGCGAAAGGGGCGCACGGTTACCCCGCCTCTGTCCCCAACTGCATGTCCCTGTGAAAGAGGGTGAAGCTCTGCTCCCTGAAGGAGCCGAGCCCTCTCTGTCTCTGAGCCACTGCACAGGCTGTTCCCTGCACCCGGGGCACCCTTCCCTACCACCCCTCTGTCTCCTGCCCAATTCCTACTCATCCTCCAAGGTCAACTGAAATGCAGCTCCTCGAGGGAGGTCTTTCCAGCACCCCGCCTGGCCCCCTCTGAGGGCCCCGGGGCTCCCAGTCTCTGCCCCACCTCACTGTATTGGCCTTCTCTGTTTTCTTACACCATCTGTCTGTCTGTTTTTATCGTTCCAGTGAGAGCCCCAGGAGGGCAGGAGCTGGGTCAGAGCCTGGCATTCGGGAGATGCTCCTGAGAAACAGCAGTTAAACAAACAGAGGGGAGAGGGCAGGGCTTCAGAGAACCCCGTGACTGGCCTCCACCATCCCTAATAACTGCTGCAAAGATGGGGTGTGAGTCCTCTTTAATTTCCTCTCTACTGTTTTGCATTTTTCTAATGTGACACATTTTTATAATAAAAATAATTCATTTTTAAAATATTTTAAATCTCTCAGCCAGCAGGACAGTAGGAGAGGCAGCATTCAGTGTGAGTCTGCCACCCACACGAGCCCCTCTCCTCCACCCCACAGCGCCTCGGGTCCTTTCAGGCAGTCCTGGGGGGAAGGCGGTGGAGTACAGCAATGAAAGGTATGCGCTTGGAGTCACACGGCCCTGGGCCCTGGACTGACTAGTCACTGTGTGACCCTGGACAGGATGCCTAACCTCTCTGGGCCTAGTTTCCTCTTGGGAAAAATGGGGCAACAGCAGTGTCCGCCTCATGGGTGTCAGTGTCATTATGAAATCATCCTTGCTGCTGGCCATGCCACGCACCAAAGACCTCCAAAGGACTGGTTTCCTTCCCTGTTCCCCCACCAGGCACCCCTGCCCCCTATGCACAGACCCACACACTGCCACTCCTCAGTCCATGTGACCCCCCACCTTTTCATCTGCCCCCCAACCTCTAGGTCTGCAGAAAAACAAAAGATGAGGATATGAGATGTGTCACCTCCAGTGAGGGCCTGGAACGTGTGTTCTGGGCTCTAATGGCAGTGCCTGTGGGTGACCACACCACCCCCCACCAATGGGATACCCAGCCCCCACCCAGGGCTGCCTCGGCTTCCCTGGGAGGTCTATGCAACTCAGTGCAGTAGCTCCAGGCTCAGACTTGGCCACAGCCAATGGGGACAAACCTCTGGATCCCAGGCGGTGACTCAGGGGGCTGAGGATAGGGACAGAAGTGCCCTCCCTCCAACCCCAGCACACAGACACTCTCACTGTGAGCCATCAAGTCCCCGTGCACACTCGTCTCTCCCAGAGGCCTCCTTTGTCAGAGGCATCTGCAGCGGGTAGAACATGACCACCCACCCCTGCCCCACCAGAGATGTCCACATCCTGGCACCCAGAAACTGTGAATATACTTGTATTATGTGACGGAGGGGCATTAACATCGCAGATGGAACTAAGGCTGCTAATAGCTGACCTTAAAATAAGATTATCCTGAGTCATCCAGGTGGGCCCAATATAACCACAAGTCTTTGAAAGTGGTGGAGAGAGGCAGAGGAGCAGCAGCAGAGTCAGAGAGCGATCTGAGGATGCTACGCCGATGCCTGTGAAGAAGGAGGAAGGAACCAAGGCCAAGGAATGCAGGCTGCCCCCCAGGAGCTGCAGAAGCAAGGAGACAAATTCTCCCTAGAGCCTCCAGGAGGAATGCCGGCCTGCCTGTGCCTTGATCTCAGCCCAGTGACAACCATTTCCAACTTCTGACCTCCACAATCGTAAAATAATAAATGTGTGCTGTTTTAAAATGCCACAGTAGCCCTGGCTGGTGTGGCTCAGTGGACTGAGTGCCAGCCTGCAGACCAAAAAGTTGTCGGTTCGATTCCCAGTCAAGGCACATGCCTGGGTTTTGGGCCAGGTCCCCAGTTGCGGGCCTGAGACAGGGAGCTGATGGCTGTCTCTCACATCAAGTTCCTCTCCCTCTCTTCCTCTCTCCTTTCCCCTCTCTCTGAAAATAAACAAACAAAACCTTTTAAATAAATAAATAAAGTACCACAGTGATTTGCTACAGCAGCAACAGCAAACTAAAAGAATGTTTCCTCTCCACTTCGCGGCCCAGGCTGTCCCAAATGCTTTGGAGCAGATGCTTCCATGTGTCCGTCCCTTGACAGCTTACAAAGCCCATGTTCCAGGCCCCCATCCTCACGTGCCTCCCTACTAACCAGCCTACCCACCCGGACACACTCTCCCAGCACCATGCACCCTGCACCACAGTTCCCCTTCTTCAAGAGCAGGGCTCCCTCTGGCCTCCAGCTCCACTCCCCTCCCTATTCCATCTCCAGCGTTCAGCCTCCCTGAGCCCCGGAGCCTGGGCCCTTACAGCACCTCATCAGTCCTGGGTACTGGCTAGAGTGGGGGATACCCCCCAGGGCCTCTCTGAATTCTCTGCAGTGCCCAGCACAAGCACTGGAGACAATATATATTCACCAAATACTTCCTCAGCCCCTCTGGTGTGCGGGCAACTGGGGACACAGCAACGACTGAGGCAAGCTTGTCCCTGTGCTCTGGAGTTGACATTCCAGCATGTGAGACAGACAAAAAAGAAGACAGTAATTTCAAGTGGGGACAATTGCTGTGAAGAACAAATAAAGCAGGGTAAAGGGATGGAGAGGGATGGGGTTGGGGCTGGGCAGGCAACAGTGGTGTTGGGAGGAAGGTAACTTTCCTATTTCCGTTGATACCAGCTTAGGGAACTTGAGCACCTACTGTGTGCCAGGCACTGAGCTGGGCCCCTGGCATCTCTCATCTTGGTTAGTTCTCCCAATAGTCCTATCATGCCAGCACATCAATTTTATGGTTCAGGACGCGAAGGATCGGCGAGGTGAAGCAATTCACCCAAAGCGATGCATCTAGTAAGTAATTGCCTAAGAGTCACGCCCAGGCCTGTCTGAAGTGAAGGCTGACTCCTCAGCAACAGCGGCCTTCATGTAAGACCCAGGCCATGCTCTCCTGGGGCCCTCACCCCAGCAAGAGAGACAGAGCACCCATAGTCGCCCCACCCCAGGCCGGTGTGGTAATAGAGGCATGTGCCACAGCGTGCCATGCATCAGAAGGCGGAAGGCAGAGTGAATTATCAATGCGGAGGGAGAAATGGGGAGAGCCTCCACAGTTTTTGCTGGTGAATGGCTGCTTCCTGACTGCTGAGCAGTTACAGTGAACTTTCATTTGCACCTACAGAGGAAGGAGGCAAGATGGGCCCCTTCTCTGAGGAGACCTGACGGGGAAAGGAGGGTAGCCATTTCTACAGGTCAGAAAAGATCGTGAGGTACCAAGACAGATTAATGGGGAGAGTGATCTTTTCAACAAAAAGTTGAAATAGTGCTAAGACAATTGGATGTCTGTGAGCAAAAGACTGAATTTGGATCCTCACCTCCCATCACACACAAAAATTAATTCAAAATGGATCATAGCACTTCTGGTCAGGATGGCGGCACAGGTAAACATGGCTCACCTCCTCGCACAACCATCTCAAAATTACAACTAACATATAGAACAACCATCACTCAGAACCGTCAGAAATCGAGCTGAATGGAAGTCTGACAACTACAGAACTAAAGAAACCACATCCACCCTGACTGTTGGGAGAGGCACAGACACGGAACAGGCTGGTCCCACATGCACGTGCGGTGGATGAAAATTCAAGAGGGACATCTCAGAAGTAAGGAGTCCCAGCCTCACACTATACCCCACAGCCCAGGACTCCAGAGCCAGAAAGATAAGTCCCCATAACTTCTTGCTGCAGAAACCAACAGAGACTGAGTCGGTAGAAGAAACTTCTGGAGTCCCAAGCAGTTCCCCTTAAAGACCCCACACACGACTTCCTCAGCCTCACTCCCTCTGGGCTCCAGCACCGGGGTAGCAGCTTGAAAGGCACCAGTGGCACACAGGGAGGAACTGAAGTGGCTGGCATCAAGGCAAAAGCTGGGGGACAGCTTTCTCCTGGACAGAAAGAGGGGCAGAGGCCATTGTCCCTTTTCTGAACCCTTGCCCCAGAGTCACAGAGCAAGCAGGCTGGTGCCCTATCTGAGGCTCCATCCACCTGCCTAACACCGTTTGACCTGCCCTAGAGATCCCCTGAGGCTCTGTCCTGCCCAAATTACAGCTGTTAGCAGTGGCTTTTCCATATGAATGGTTGGTCTTGGCTCATGCTTCACAACTTCCTAAATCCTTTCAAACAAATAACAGCTGGCCTCAGCGAGCCCCCAGCCTCCATCCCACCCCACCTCCCTACCTGTTACTAAGTGGCCCCAGGCACAACACTAGCAGCAGCCAGCCTAGATTCACAGGTTGTCTTCACCTGGGAATTGTACAAGTAGCAGCCATCTCAGATTGCTTTATAACTCAGGCAGGATGGTCCCAGGAAAAGCAGAAGGGGGCTGACCTTGGCCTGCACTACCCAGGAAACCCCAGGGCCTATGCACCCAGTGGACAGCTACAGTCCGCTTCGGAGCACCACGACCCTGCCCCTGCACAGCTGATCCTCCACAGAGGGTGGAGGTTGGTGGTCAGTGGTCGCAGCCAGTCCTTGCAGCTGACTGGCCTGGGTAAATCCCTCCCATTGACCTGCCAAAGGCAACCAAGGCTCAACTAGAAGAGGAGGGTGTCCTCAGCCCACACAAAGGGTACACGTGGAGTACCCAGCTTGGGTGATAGGGGAGGCTGTGCCACAGGACCCTACAGTACACCTACTACATTGGGCCACACCACCAAGACACAGAGTCAAAGCAGCTCTACCTAATACATAAAAACAAACACAGGGAGACTGCCAAAACGAGAAGACAAAGAAGGATGGCCAAAATGAAGGAACAGAACAAAATGCCAGAAAAAGAACTAAACAAAATGGAGATAAGCAATCTATCAGATGCACAGTTCAAAACGCTGGTTATAAGGATGCTCGAGGAACTCAGTGAGAACCTCAACAGCACAAAAGAGATCCAGTCAGAAATGAAGGATACACTAACTGAAATAAAGAACAGTTTACAGGGAAACAAAGTAGAATGGATGAAGCTGAGAATCAAATCAATGATTTGGAACATAGAGAAGCAAAACATAACCAATCAGAACAACAGGAAGAAAAAAGAATCCAAAAAAACAAGGACAGTGTAAGCAGCCTCTGGGACAACTTCAAGCATGCAACATTTATGTCTTAGGGGTGCCAGAAGGGGAAGAGAAAGAGCAAGAAATTGGAAATCTATCTGAAAAAAGAATGAAAGAAAACTTCCCTAATTTGTTGAAGGAAATAGATATGCAAGTCCAGGAAGCACAGAGTCCCAAACAAGATGGATGCAAAGAGGCTACTCCAAGATACATCATCATTAAAATGCCAAAGTTTAAAGAGAAAAAGAATCTTAAAGGCAGCAAGAGCAAAGCAGTTAGTTGCCTCCAGGGGAGTTCCCATAAGACTGTCAGCTGACTTCTCAAAAGAATCTTTGCAGGCTAGAAGGGACTGGCAAGAAATATTCAAAGTCATGACAAACAGGGACCTACAGCCAAGATTGTTCTACCCAGCAAGGCTATCATTTAGAATCAAAGGGCAGAAAAAGAGCTTCCCAGACAAAAAAAAAAAAAATCTAAAGAAGTTGATCATCATAAACCCTTGTTATATGAAATGTTAAAGGGACTTAAGAAAAAGATCAAAACTATGAACAATGAAATGGCAAAAATACATATCTATCAACAATTGAATCTAAAAAACAAACTAAGCAAACAAGAAGAACAGAGACAGAATTATAGATACAGAAAGCGTTTTGATGGTTGCCAGATGGGAGTGGGGCATAGGGGAATAGGTGAAGAGGTAAGGGGATTAAGAAGTACAAATTGGGCCCTGGCTGGTGTGGCTCAATGGACTGAGTGCCGGCCTGCAAATCCAAAGGTCGCCAGTTTGATTCCCAGTCAGGGCACATGCCTGGGTGGTGGGCCGGGTCCCCAGTAGGGGGTGCTCCAGAGGCAATCACACATTGATGTTTCTCTCCCTCTCTTTCTCCTTCCCTTCCTCTCTCTCTAAAAATAAATAAATAAAATATTTTAAAAATAATAATAATAGCACTACAAATAACCCAATTGAAAACGTGGGCAAAGTCTTCAAATAAACATTTCTCAAAAAAAGACGTACAAATGGCTAATAAGCACATGAAAACACACTCAAAATCATTAGCTATCAGAGAATGCAGGGCTAGCCCACAATGAGATACTATTTCACACCTGCTAGGATGGCGACAATAAAAGAGACATAATAACAAGTATTGTCAAGGACATGGAGAAATCAGAGCCCTCATTTGCCGGTAGAACTGGGAAATGCTTTGGAGAAACAGTCTGGCAGTTCCTTAGAAGGACAAACACAGTCACCGTACACCCCAGCAATTCCACACGGAGATGGAATTAAAACATACAACCACACAAAAAACTTGCACATGAATGTTTATAGGACCATCATTTATAAGAGGCAAAAAGTAGAAAAAACCCAAGTATTCATCAAAGGATAAACAGGCAAAATGTAAGCTCTCCATATGATGGAATATTATTTGGCAACAATGAAATATTAGGGGTAAAAATGAGGACGACTGTAACTGAACAATTAACAAAAAATAAAAATAAAATAAAAAGGGATGAAATACTGATGCATGCTACAACATGGATGAACCTTAAAAACAGTAAACTAGGTAAAAGAAGCCAGTCACAAAGGGCTACATATTGCATGTTTCTATTTATATAAAATGCCCGGAATAGGCAAATCAACAGAAAGTAGTGGCAGCCTTGGCCTGGGGAAGGTGGGGAGATGGGGTGACAGCTAGTGGGTAGGGGGTTTCTCTTTGTGGTGGCGAAAGCATCCCAAAAGTGACGTGATGGTTGCACACCTCCTTGAACATGTGAAAAACCACTGAATTACACACTTCAAACAGGTGAATTGTGTAGTATGTGAATTATACCCCAATGAAGCTCAACCTATCCCAGCAGCGGACCGGATTCAAACAATACCCAGGGAGCCGTGCTGACTGAGGTGATCTGTGGCTGGCAGGGAAGGAGGCCTGGCCCGTGCTGAGCTCCTGCCCTGTGTCATCTGCTTGTGCAGGGCTGTGACTCGGAGGAGGGTTTTCATGGCCCTGAGAACGAATACCTCCTTAATTTGGCACCCTAGGCCCTTCACTCGGGTCCCAGGCCTGCCTGTGTGCTGTGCACTTAGCACCTGTTTTCATCACCACGACATCCCTGAGAAGACCCGGATGACTGCTTTACAAATGCAGGTTTGGAGACTCACACAAAGCAGAACTGGGATTTGAATGAACCGAGGTCTTGATGGCTCCAGAATCTGTTCCCCCTCATTGCTGCGTGGAGGAAGAGGCCCTGACAAGGAAGCCCCTTGCAACCAAGGAGAGCCCAGCAAGCCTTCCTGCTGCTCTCCCCTCCCCTCTACCTGCCAGAACCCATCCCCACCTCCTAAGAGAACAAACCTTCAAGGCTCTGCCTGAGTAGCCCTGCCTGAATCTGTGTGGAAAGTGGGACTCCCAAGACCTCCTAGACATCACCAGGGAACACAGAACCTTCTACTCTGGAAGAACCTGATTGGTCAGCAGACACCAACGGCACCATTCAGTCACTGCGGGCAGCAAGCCATCTGGGACCTGGGCTGTTCACTCACTCATTCATTCAACAGCCACGCTGAGCTCCTACTGTGTACTAGGCAGACAAACCATCCCAGTGGGAGAGACAGGACACTCCCAAACAAATCACTAGTCAGGAAATATTAACCAGGGACAATCCAATAATGAAAATAAAGCAGCATGGGACAGGGCGTATGAGGGGGCCAGCCAACAGGCAGGCTCAGAGGTGGCGCTGTGTAGTGCCCAGGAGCTTCTGAAAGGCAGGCCCTGAAGACAGAAGTCAAGGCAGTCTGCTCTGTGCGGCAGAAGCTTCTAGATGCCTTTAAATCTTCTTGATGTGTTCCCCTGAGTTGGCTGGAAATTTCAAGGTGCCCACCGAGTGAGTCACAGACTGTGGCTGAACTGGGACTGACGGGCGGGCGGGTGGGCAAGGTGGTGTGGTTGAGCTAGGGTATGGGCAGGGACCCAAACCAGAGGTGTGGGGGTGGGAGGAGTCCTGGGGGCAGCCGAGCCATTCACCCTCCCTCTTTTTTAAAAACTTCTGCTCAGGCCTCAGGGGCTTCTATGTCTGGTTAGAGCTCTCTCCTCGGTCCCTCCCAGCTCAACTTTGTCTCCGCAGCTGCAGGGAGAGCCCCAGGATGGGCAAAGCCAGTCCACTCTGAACCACTCCCAAGGCCTCCCCCACAAAGCCTGCACTCAACCCGCCCTCCCCTCTCAGGGCTCCAGAAGAAGGGCTGTTCTCTGTGGTGCTCTTGGGCCTCGGGCCTGGCCAATCCTTCACTTCCACAAAGTGCCAGTCAGTGTGTCCATCCTACAGATGCAGGTGTTGTGGCCAGGTCGAGGTCCATGGTCACTCAAGTGATCAGAACTGGATCTGAGCCTAGACTTTCTTCACTCCTTTTGATGCCCTAGGAATGGAGAGTCCTCCACGGGGAGAAGCGCTGGCCTGATCTCTGATCCCAAAGAGTCGGTCTGGGCTGCTGGACCGCAGCCTCCTGCCTGTCCCCGGCCTCTCGGGGCCTCAGTCTTCCCCTTGGTACCTGGAGGGAGGCGGCCAGGGGCTCTGAGCACCTTCCCCCCGCTCTCACCTCTGCTCTGAGGCAGCCGGCAGACCTCGCCCAGCCGCTTTCACTCGCCTGGGCCCAGCCACCGCGCGGGCCTCGGGTCTATCTGGCTGTCGGATTAATATCCAGATATTAAGTAAACAATAAATTAGCAAAACTACAAGAAAATTTTACAGCCCTTTGCATTTGGTAATCATTGAGTGTTAATTAGAAATTCATTACAATTAAAACCCTGCCTAAACAGGGCCTGCGCGCCTTAATTACATCTGATTTTTAATTCAGAATACGTGTTTACACAGTAAGCGCTACGTACCCCATGATTATCCCCAATCCTCTTTATACTGTACTAATTATGTAAATTAAACCTAATTAACTGACGAAAACTGCCGTTAATTCAACTGGTAAAAGATATGTGCTTTCGGAGGAGGCGCGGCCGCCCAGCCCCAGCCCCAGCCCAAGACGGAGCCGGAATGGGCGCAGGACGCTAGGCAGCTTGGACCGGTCGCCTGGGACGCGGAGGCAGCGCAGTCCCCGCTGGGGTGGGGGGAGCACGTGATCCAGAGCCGGGTCCTCCGACCCTAGTGCCAAAGGCAACGGATAAAAGAGGGAGAATCCGGGCCAACGGGAGTGAGGAAGGACAAGAGCACCGACTGCCGTAGGCCCCTGAGGATCTGGACAGGGCCATAGGACCCAGAGCCCCCTCTAATAAAGAAGGGTTCCACCCTGTCACACATGAGCCTGAGTTCAAGTCCCAGGCCAACTGGCACTGGCTGCCTGCACCTCAGCAATGACCTGCCTAGGTCTGCTTCCTCCGCACGGAGCGTTGTGAGGGCGGTGATGACAGCTGCTTACCCTCCTTCCCTTCACTGAATGAGGCCCCCCTGCCAGTGTGCAAGGCACGATGTTGAGGGTCTGGGAGATCAGCCAGCGTCCCTTATTGGCGGAGGAACCTGGGTTGGCTTCCACGGCCTGGCCCTCAGTTTCCTGCCTGTACAATGGGAATAAATGGTAGCTACCTATTGCCAGGGTCATTGTGAGAGCCAGCTCTGAAAACTGTTCAATGCGGTTCGCGCTGATACTAACCAGCTGGACGCCGGTCCAGAGCAGAGCCCAGGCCCGACCCCAAGACCCGTTCCCCGGAGACCACTACCTCTCCAGCGAGCGGCGGCGCCTCCCCAGCCTCTCTCCAGGCGCCTTCAATCTTTCTGCAGCTCCGAACTGCGTCTGAGAGTTGGGTGGGTCGCCGACGCCAGAGTCGGGCGCAGGGAGCTGTCTGCAGCTTGGAGCTACACGGAGGCACAAAGGCCCCTGGTGCTCGCAGAAGGGGAACTTTTGTCCGAGATGTCCCCGGACCCCTCGGCCAGGGCCCTGAGAACGCCCGACAGGCCGCCCGAAGGCGTGGTTGGCGCTCGTGGTACACTAGGGTCAGGGCAGGCAGGCCCTGCTCCGGGGGACCTTGCCCATCCTCTTTTCTGGCTCAGCAATCATTGTCAACCATCACACCGGATTCTGGGATGGCTTTTAAAAAATCATTGGGAGGCCAAGAATAATTACCGAATGGGATTGTAATTATGGGGTGGGGGAGACTGAGGGAGGGAGCAGGGACGAGCAGGTGGAGGCTGGGGGCGGCTCTCGGACTGGGAGGGAAAATAGGTTCCCGTTTTTTCTCCGAGGGAAGAGGGGAAGGAGAAAGGCAGAGTTAGAGCGGGACAGAGGCAGAGCCTGGGAAAGACGGAGGGCCAGACACAGAGAGAAAGGAGCTGAGCAGGCTCTGGGAGAAAAGAGGGACAGGCAGGGACATCCGAAAGAGAGAGAGAGACAGAGAGACAGAGAGAGAGCTGAAAACGGAGGGAGACGAGGAGCAAGAACTCTGCAAAGAGCACAGAGCCCTAAAACTTGGGGGTAGTTTTCAGAGGTCCGCTGGCCGAAGGGAGAAGGAGGTGGCAAACGAGTCCTCAGGCTGGGCCTAGCCGCCCCTCTCTCCCAAGGCTAGGTCTAGGCGATCCGCGCACCCCCAGAGCTTTTTTCTGGGGTCCTTGGGAGCCAGTGGAGAAAAGAAAAACGAGAGGCGAGAAGTGGAGAAGGGGAGATGAACCCCAGAGGAGCTGCAGTGCAGGAGGGGAGAGGGCCTGAAACCCGGAGCTAGAAGGAAAACGAGGAGGGCGGGGGCGAGGGCGTCCGGGCGCTGCTGGCCACGGAAGATTTATTGCGCCGCCCCGGGTACCAAGGACCGGCTAAGCTCGCCGCTGCTGCCAAAGTCGGTAACCGCAGTGGCCGCTGCGCCCCCTGCCCGGCAGCCCACCGCGCCCCAGGCCATCCCTGCCATTATTAACTTCTGTTTCATTAGGGTAATTGTTCAAACTTGGGCTGGACAGTATGATTAATTACAGTTTAATTAACGTGTCCATTAAGGACACTTAATACGACTTGGGGGAGGGGAGGGCGAGAGGGTGCCTGGGTGCGGGCGAAGAGGTAGGGATTGCGACTAGTAACTCAAATGAAGTAGAGATCGCGCTTAAGCGACGGAGAACACGGGGACCCCATGGAGCTGTGGGAGAAAAGAATGGTGAAGACAGGAACCGACACGCAGGGAGAAGAGGGTGGAGAGAAACGGAGCTGTGGGAAGAGAGAACCTGCCCAGGGGTGTCTGCGGCGGCAGAGGGCTAGGCCCCCCACCACGGGGAGAATGAACCAGCAGGAGAGCTAGAGGGTTTAGCAATCAACTAGAGGGCATTCTCTCTGTCCAAGGTGCCGCCCCCCACCCCCCACACCCGCCAAAACACCTCCTAGAGTTCAACGGCTTAGTGTAGGAGGCAGGAGGTCGCTCCTCCCCAGGCCGAAGCTGTCCTGACACCTCCGATCGAAGAAAGAAGCGGTGGGGGAGTTGGCTCTGCCCCGTCCCAGCGGCCACCCCGCACCCCCACCTCCCGTGGTTTCTGCCCCGGACCCCTGGTAACCCTACAGTCTTTCCAGGGCCACTCTCGGGCTCCACTGCCCTGGCCGGAAAGTGCGGTGCCCCTCCCTGCGAATCTTCTTCTTGAACCGTCCTTAGCCTCGACACCCAGGCTTGACCTGAACCGCTCCCGGCCCCTACAAGGGAAGCACCTTCCCACTTCGTTCTTGGGGACAAACTTCGCGGCCCGGGGCCCTTTCTCCCTCCTGGCCCCTTTGGCCAGTGCCAGCCGCAGGTGCTGGGCGCAGGTGTGCGACCGCTTACCTGGGTCGCATGGGCCAGGGGCTGTGGGGAGGCGGCGGGCACGGCGCGTGGCCGGCAGGCTAGCTGGCCCCGGGAGGGCGTAAGTGACTGCGCGGGCGGTGGGTGTGGCGCCCCGGCTCGCAGCTGTCAGGCGTGCCCGCCCCGCGCCGGCCTCGCCACTCGCACTGTGACCGCGCCGTGCCCGTCGCCGCGCCATGCGCTCCAAGCTTCATCCTCCGCTCCGGGCCCCTCCGGGGCCTCAGGGGCAGCGGCGCAGGGCACAGGTCTCCTCGCCCCCGGCCCTGGTGCCCCGCACCTGCTGAGAGCCCGCGTCGCGCGGGAGGGGCTAGCGGGGCCGCGGGTGTGAGCGCGGGGAGCCCGGGAGCGCGGCTGTGCGCGCGCGCGGGGAGGGGCCGTGCCGTCACCCGGAGAGCCCGGCGGATCCCGGACTCCGCCGCGCACCTCCGCTCACCGCTCGCCCGGCTCCAGCCGCCGCCGCCGCACGGTGAGTATCTGCGTCTGGCCACCACCCCCACCCCCCCGCTTCGCCCCCGCTCCCTGCCCCTACAGCTTCTTTCGTTTAGTTCCGATTTGGGTTCTTGTGGCTGTTTTTATTATCATACCTAAAGACTCCATCACCTCACTCCCACCGCTGCCCGCCTCCCGCCTCGTCGCCCTCTCCAAGCTCACCTCTCAAGCACCAGGAGCCGGGAGGGCTCCCGGAGCTGCCTTAGCGCTGCTCCTGGTCGCTGCGTACAGCCCTTTGCCGGGGCTTTCTACTGTGGCCCTCGAAATTTGGTTCCTTTCTTAGTGTCCCCCTTCTCCTGGCCCCGGGACCTTGGGCCTCCTCCTCCCACTCGGGAAAACTCCGCGGGGACCACAGACCCTCAGCTTGAGGAGGACGCCCTGGGCTCGAGCAGTCCCTTCACTGCATGCGGGCTGGGCACACTTGCCTGCCGGTTTGGGGAAACCGAGAAGACATCGTCATTTCCCAGCACCGTGGAGCCCGCCACCCCCGGACACCTCCCCAGCCCACCAGAGAGCCCGTCAGGGGGGTGCAGGAATGTCTTGCTGACCCCTCTGCTGGGGAGTTAGGCCAGTGTTTTTGCCTCCTAAAATGTTAGAGGGACATCAATGCGAAAGGAGGGTCAACTTGTTTCAATTCGATCCACAGAGATAAAGATGAAACAGACAGATAACAGATAAATAGCTTGATATTTGAAGAAGGTATGAAGACAGATGGGAGAAAGAGGAGGGAGCTGGGGGAGACAGACAGCTTAGGGACGATAAGATCGACAGATGAGGGACACCTAGACAGAGAGGGAGGGAGACAGACAGAAGATCTCAGTCTTCTTGATGAAGGCTTTTGAATTCGGATTCCCTGTCCGTCTGGAGCTGCCCCTCTGAAAATGGGGTTTTATTTCCCACCGAGTTAGATTAGGGGCCCTCAGGGCTGGACTGCCTGGGCCGCAGGAGCACCTGCAGCAGTGGGCCGAGTGGGAGCCTTTGGTGTCCGAAGACACGTGGCTGGCCCCGGCCACCTGGAGAGCTCCAAGCATCAGTCTCCCAGCTCTCTCACTGGTGAGGTCCGCAGGCACAACTGCCTCCCTCCTTCGTCCAGTGAGCAAAACATGGAAACAGCAGCAACTTTTGACCTGGAACCTTGTAGTGGCTTCAGAGACTGGCCAGGATTCCCTTCAACCCATAGGAGCTGGGATAGCCTGGCACAAAGGATACTCAGAGAGGAGTCTCCACCACCACCACCATCACCAAAAAAAAAAAAAAAAAAAAAAAGAGGAAGCCCAGAGCCCAGAAAGACTGCACTTGGCCTGAGCGAAAACTTAGGGAGTGGGCAGTTAAAAGCGAAGAAGTGCTGCTAAGAAACTTCCTTGGGAACCTCTATGTCTCATGCGCTGACCCGGATGGAAACCAGCTTTGGTCTGGAACGCAGCTAAAAATGCAGAAAATGTGGTTAGGAACTGCCTGACCCTGTTCCTACTGATGGCTGCAATGGAAACCATTTCTATTTCCGAGCAGAATCTTTCTGCCTAACGAACACGGGACTCCAGAGAGGAGAGGAGGGGAGAAGCTCGGGTTTGTGGAAACAAGTGCTGTTATCCCGGGGAGCTGGCTTGGCACGAAGTTGCGCGACCTGGGGGCCATCCTGGGGTTGGGCGCGCACAGTGTGCTTTGGAGAGAGACGGGTTCAGCACCGCGAACAGCGGTCGCCTCAGACTCTCCCCCTCCCTCACAGCCTGGAGACCCTCCTCCTTTTCCTCCCGCTCCCCACCCCCGCCCCCTGCTGTCGGGAGCGGGGCAGTGACCGCCCCTCCCCCAACCCCTCCTCGCGCGGCGCCCGCCCGCTTGCAAGCACTACTGAGCAAAGGGGCGGCCGGTCCCCGAAGTCCGGGCTTCAGGACCTGGGCGGGTAGGGCAGGCTGAGAAGGTGGTCAAAGGCGCACGGATCTCGGCACCGGGAAGCTGGGTTTCGGCAATGTCTTTGCTGTGTGGCCTTGGGCAAGTCACTCTCCATCTCTGGGCTCCACTTTCTCCCCATTCCGAAAACAGGATTGCGTTCCTAGCTGTCCGGGCATTCCTGAGGTCTCAATTACCCCCTTCTGCTCCCCCAAACCCCGAGGGCTTTTGTTCCAGTGCCAGCACTCATCTGAATAACAAAAGGCGCCCGTCTAGGGGGCGAATGAGCTTGGACTCCCCATTGCCAAGATTCCCCTGCGCGCCCGACGCGGTGCGCCCTGCTGGGCGGGCCCGAGCCGAGGCGGCGCAGAAAATGGCTCATCTGCTCTCTGCTTTCTCTGTTTCGCAGGAGCGGCGGCATGGAGGCTCTCACCACTCAGCTGGGGCCGGGGCGCGAGAGCAACTCCTCGCCCAACTCGAAGCAGGAGCTGCAGCCCTACTCGGGCTCCAGCGCTCTCAAACCCAACCAAGTGGGCGAAACGTCTCTGTATGGGGTGCCTATCGTGTCTCTGGTCATCGACGGCCAGGAGCGCCTATGCCTGGCGCAGATCTCCAACACTCTCCTCAAGAACTACAGCTACAATGAGATCCACAACCGCCGCGTGGCCCTGGGCATCACGTGCGTGCAATGCACGCCGGTGCAGCTGGAGATTCTGCGTCGGGCTGGGGCCATGCCCATCTCATCGCGCCGCTGCGGCATGATCACGAAGCGTGAGGCCGAACGCCTGTGCAAGTCCTTCCTAGGCGAGCACAAGCCGCCCAAGCTGCCCGAGAACTTTGCCTTCGACGTGGTGCATGAGTGCGCTTGGGGCTCGCGTGGCAGCTTTATCCCTGCGCGTTACAACAGCTCTCGCGCCAAGTGCATCAAGTGCGGCTACTGCAGCATGTACTTCTCGCCTAACAAGTTCATCTTCCACTCACACCGCACACCCGACGCCAAGTATACTCAGCCCGACGCCGCCAACTTCAACTCGTGGCGCCGTCACCTTAAACTCAGTGACAAGTCGGCCACAGACGAACTGAGCCATGCTTGGGAGGACGTCAAGGCCATGTTCAATGGCGGCACTCGCAAGCGGACCTTCTCGCTGCAGGGAGGCGGCGGCAGCGGTGCTAATGGAGGGTCGGGTGGGCCGGGGAAAGGTGGCGCCGGCGGCGGCGGCGGGGGAGGCCCAGGGTGCGGTGCGGAGATGGCCCCAGGCCCTCCGCCCCACAAAAGCCTGCGTTGTGGTGAAGATGAGGCTGCCGGGCCTCCTGGGCCGCCTCCTCCCCACCCGCAGCGGGGACTTGGTCTGGCAGCTGGAGCCGGCGTTCCCGCGGGTCCTGGAGGGCCTGGTGGAGGCACTAGCGTACGCAGCTACCCGGTGATCCCAGTGCCGAGCAAGGGCTTTGGCCTCTTGCAGAAGCTGCCCCCGCCGCTCTTCCCTCACCCCTACGGCTTCCCCACGGCCTTCGGCCTCTGCCCCAAAAAGGACGACCCGGTGCTAGGGGCCGGAGAACCCAAGGGCGGCCCAGGCACCGGGAGTGGCGGGGGCGCGGGCACAGGTGGAGGCGCAGGAGGCCCAGGAACCGGCCACCTGCCCCCGGGGGCTGGGCCTGGCCCAGGTGGAGGAGCCATGTTCTGGGGTCACCAACCCTCCGGGGCAGCCAAGGACGCTGCGGCCGTAGCTGCTGCGGCCGCCGCAGCCACTGTATACCCGACGTTTCCCATGTTTTGGCCGGCGGCAGGCAGCCTCCCGGTGCCGCCCTATCCAGCTGCGCAGAGTCAAGCTAAGGCCGTGGCGGCCGCTGTGGCGGCAGCAGCGGCGGCGGCGGCAGCGGCTGCGGGTGGTGGCGGCCCCGAGCCCCTGGACGGTGCCGAGCCGGCCAAGGAGGGCGGCCTGGGCCCAGAGGAGCGCTGCCCGAGCGCGCTGTCCCGCGGGCCACTAGACGAGGACGGCGCGGACGAGGCGCTGCCACCGCCCCTGGCCCCGTTGCCCCCGCCTCCGCCGCCCACGCGCAAAGGCTCCTATGTGTCGGCCTTTCGGCCTGTGGTCAAGGACGCCGAGAGCATCGCCAAGCTCTACGGTAGCGCCCGCGACGCCTACGGCGCGGGGCCGGCTCGGGGGCCGGGGCCGGGCTCGGGATCCGGCGGCGGCTACGTGAGCCCGGACTTTCTGAGCGAGGGCAGCTCCAGCTACCACTCCGCCTCGCCAGACGTGGACACTGCCGACGAGCCCGAGGTGGACGTGGAGTCCAACCGATTCCCCGACGACGAGGGCACACAGGACGAGACCGAGTCTGGCGCGACCGGCGCGCCCAGCACAGGAGGCGGCCCAGATGGCGACCAGCCCGCTGGGCCCCCGTCTACCACCTCCTCGGGCGCTGACGGTCCCACAGACTCTCCCGATGGCGGTAGCCCTCGCCCTCGGCGCCGCCCGGGGCTACCCCAAGCCAGCCGGTCCGTATTTGGGGACCTGGCGGCCGACGACGTGGTGCGGAGACCTGAGAGGAGCCCGCCGAGCAGCGGCTATGAGCTGCGAGAGCCTTGCGGGCCGCTGGGGGGCCCCGTGCCGGCCAAGGTGAGCCCAGCGCCCGCCCCACTGGTGGCGCCTCCTTGCTTGCCCCTCGGCACCACGGGGATGTGGGGCCGGCCCTGGCCGGGTAGGGGACGGGAATTTTGTTCCGAGCGGGCATTGGAGCAGCAGGCCTCGGCTGTTCTGAGTAGGCCCGGCTTTGAGAGCTCTTTGGAGCTGGGGTCGCTGGGACCCCCAGCTGAGGGTTTCGGAAGATGGGGGCCAGGGACGGGCCTGAGAAACGCGTGCGCTGTGTTTTCGTGGATGGGAATGAGGAGGGGACAGGCAGAGACCGTCAGTCACACGGAGACAGAAAGAGACAAAAGGGGTCTGGAGGAAGAAAGCAAAGGGACCCAAAGCCAGAGAGGAGCGCTGGTGGGACCGTACCCGTAGCACGCGCGTCCGGACGGGGATGAGAGCCCCGGAGGGCAAGTAGCGGGTAAGGAGAGGGCGGCCTCTCCCCCCAAAGCCGGGCCATTGCAGAATGGGGCCCCGGAATCTTCTTCCGCCCCAACTTGTAGGTGTCCGGGTCTCTTCGAATTCCTGCCTTGAAAACCACAGGGTTCGCGGTGGGAAGCTGCCGAGACGGGGTGCGGGGTGGGAGAGGGGCTCTCAGCGTGCTGGGGCCGCGGGTTCGGGTGGGAGGGGGTCCGCTAAGCCGGAATTGTTGGCCACTTGAAAGTGGGTGCGTACACTTGTACATTTTCATTCGGTCCATTAAAACACGAATCGTTAGCCAGTTGCGAAAGGCGTCATTTATGCCTGGGACCGGGCGCGGGAGGGAGGGAAGATGCCGAAAAGGAGGTGGGCGAAGAGAGCGGGGGCGGCTTTGAATGGCCCTTGTCTTGGGAGCCGCTTTGTGTGTTGGATAATTTTCTCGAGGGCGCTAATAATTACCTTGAATCTACCACAGTGATGCAGCCCCCAAGGGTGCAAGGCTGTGCCATGTGCGTCACCGCCGCCCGGGGCGCTCCAGTCCTACCCGCAGCCGACCTCCGCCGCCCCTTCCGCATTCCCTCCTGGCCGCCGCGCCAGGCTAGGCGGCTTCCCAGCCGCCTCGCAGCGTCCCCCTAACCGCCTGTCGTTTCTCGGCCGACGCAGGTGTACGCGCCCGAGCGGGACGAGCACGTGAAGAGCGCGGCGGCGGCGCTGGGGCCCGCGGCCTCCTACCTCTGCACCCCCGAGGCCCACGGTAAAGCCCCCAGCCCCTCTGAGGAGGTCGCTGGCCAACGTAATGGGGGACAGCAGGCAGAGAGCTGGGGCCAGGGGAGGTCTGCGAGGGGAGAGGAGAGGAGGAAGAGGCAGAGGAAGCAAGAGGAAGAGGAAAAGGGAAAGACAATGAAAGAAAAGAAGAAGCTAAGCGAGAACTTCCAACAACTTGCATCGTTTGTTTCCCCAATAACAAGCCTCCTTCTCCAGCACATAAGCACACGCTCGCGTACACCTTGTACACTGAGTTAAGACCTTTTTTAAGCCTCGCCTGGCACCCCTTTCAGTGCTTTCACTTATAAAGCAGGTGTTTTTGACTGCGAGGCCCCCCGTGTTCAGGCTGGGTCCCGTGAATGGAGGGGGCGCTTGGCCGCGCACTCGCCTACACCTGCAGGCGCGGTGGCCGCTGCGGCCCGACGCGGTGGCGGGGCGCGGGGCGGGAGGGAGCCTTGCACTTGCGCGAGGGACCCAGCGGCTCGCAGAGGCTGAGGGCTGAAGGGGTCCGGACCAGGCCAAGCCCAGGAGCAGGTTTCCCCCGCCACCACCAGTCCGCGGTCACAGCCTGGGCCGCGTTCTCGGCTGGAGCCGCGCAGGCAGACCCGGCGGCCACGCGCGCTCGCGGTGCCCCAGTATCTGCGCGCGATGTAGGTCGCTAGTCCCTGGTGGGCTCGGCTGTTCGTATTGCTCTTTTCTGAGGGGCTGGGGAGGGGGCGTGGAGCCGGAGAAGAGCAGACCGCGCGCGGGGGAGGGAATGCCGGGCCCAAAGCCTGAGGGTGCGAGCCCAGGCGCGCAGCATGGAACAGCGGCGGCCGCGAAGCTTTTAATTAGGACTCGGGCGCCCGGACTGCGGCAGCTCTGGCCGTATCGGGGTCACGGTTTCTTTGCCTCTCCTTGAAACTCGGTTTATTGCCTTTAAGAGCCAGATAAGGAAGACAATCACTCGACCGCCGACGATTTGGAAACGAGGAAATCCTATCCAGACCAAAGGAGTATCTCCCAGCCAAGTCCTGCAAATACAGACCGAGGTGAGCCCTGGGAACCTCGAGCACCACCCCTGTCGGGAGTTGGTGTCCCGGTCGCCCAGCTCCCCACCGGCTTTGGCTTGTGGGCAAGGTTTTCGATCAAGCGTAAGCGGCTGCGGGTCCTCTTCTGCGGCTGGCAGATAAATATTTAAACAGCGCGGGGGGAGGTGCAGGCCAAGTTTCCCGAGTTGCTTACTTCCCCGGTGGGTTTGGGGCTCTTCTGAGTGAGAGAAGCCGGCACTGAAGTTCCTGCCCTCAGATAGCCTGTCTACCCTGGGTCTCCTACAGTGGGTCACTCTCTGAAATGAGGGCCACATCCCTAAAATGATGGCTTGGAAGGTGGGGGGCGCTAGATGCCTGTGACTGTCTCCCCTGGGGCAGCGTGTTTGGAGTAGGTCCTTGACTTAGCCCCAGTCCCAGGAAGCCCACCCCTCCCCTCCCAAGGCCTCTCTCCCAGGACAGAACACCTCTTACCTGCCCTTGTATCCCAGGCGAAGATGGGCTCACCCTGGATGTTACCGCAACTCAGCTAGTGGAGAAAGATATCGAGAACCTGGCCAGAGGTGAGGTTAAGTCTCTGAAAGGGGGCTACACTGTGCGTGAGGGAGATGGGCTTTTCTTGTAGAGGGGTGTTATTCATGTAGAAGTGTGTGAGAAGACAGGGCCCTCGGGGGAATTGGTTTTCACTGAGTGGAAAGGTAATCCCCTGGACACCTTGTCCTGGCACAGAGTGTGTGTGTGAGTAGGGGATGACTAGAGGGAGCCAAATCCTCAGAGGTTCACTGGAAGTTTGAGTTCTAAAGCCGGGTCTGTCTGAATAGCCCAGTGAGAAAGAGAAGTGAGTAAAGATCCTTGGAGCCTGATGCATGTGGGCAGTCAGACAAGACCATCTGGGTCTCCCAAACTCACTGGAAAACATGGCTTCTGAATAGCAAGATTCTTAGGAAGCATTTACTTTAGGAATGTCTAAGAGGTTAACTTTTCCCCCTGAATTAATGCATCACTACTCACCCCACCCTAAATGGGGAGAAGATGGAGCTTGTCTGGAGAGCAGGAACCTGGGGGTGTTGCTCAGCCTGCAAGGGAGAGAGTGTAACTTCAGGCACAGGAGAAGGGGGCCTCTAACTCCACTTTGCTCCTCTAGCTCCCACTTTTGTGCTTTGAGCACCTGCTAGGGAAGGGTTTCTCAGAGACCCTCCCCACGGTGAGGACCAGAAACCGGCAGCTGCACAGTCAGGGTAGCTCTCTCCCTCTTCTCTAGAGCTGGTTTTTGAGGGCACTGGCAGGGCTTTCCACACCGTCCTGCTCCCCTCTCCCTAAACCAGTGCAGGATGAGCTTGGAAACTGGTGTGGGGAGAGAGAACAGCACTGGTGGCCTTTCACTCTGCATAGTTGCAAATTTTCCAGGATATGCAATTACCTTGAAAATCATTGGTGCTTTATATGAGTGTTCTTAGCATGGACTTGGGGTCTGGGGATCTCCTGAAATGGTAAACAAAATGTTGTGAGTGTATGTACTTTTCCAGGGTTTTGGGAGGTTGAGGCTTTGACCAGATCCCCCCTGCTCTGTATTATTGAAGGGAGGGATTAGGTCTGACTTTTGAAGGGGTAAATCGAGTCCTACTGGGCTAGCCTCTAAGATTAGGGAGTTAAGAACAACTTAAAGCAGATGCCACTCTGCTTAGTGCCTCGAGCCAGGACCTAGAAATGGAGAGTGCATTCTGCCATCCTGGTTTGATTCTTGTGGGCAATTTATCCCCAGCCCCTTTTCCTCACCCAAATCCTCCGGAAGCAAATGGGTAAACTGAGTGTGGCGGGCCTCGACCCGTGGGCTCCATCACCCCAACTATCTCAGAACTATTGGCCAGGGCGGGGCCTGTGCCCTCTGGGCCCCTGAGCCCTACCCACCTCCCTCCTTTACGTCCTGCTCTCGCCCCTTCACAGACGAACTGCAAAAACTGCTCCTGGAGCAGATGGAGCTCCGCAAGAAGCTGGAGCGAGAATTTCAGAGTCTCAAAGGTACCCCATCTTGACCCACCCCACCCCACCTCTTGGCCAGAACCTTCTTCCTCCGCACCCGGCCAGGCTCTGAGCAAGCAGCTGCCTTGAGCCCCTGCAGGAGCCTCAGAGCCCTCTTTTCCTGGGGTTTCCCACTAGGCCAAACACTGAAGGGGGTGGGAGTGGGGATGGGGAGTAGGGAGATGGGGCCCAAGGAGGGGGCTGTGCTTAACAGCTCTCACTTAATCAATTTGCACAGATAATTTTCAGGATCAAATGAAAAGGGAATTGGCTTATCGAGAAGAAATGGTGCAACAGCTGCAAATTGTCAGAGGTAAGACGGGAGTCAGGTGAGCGCGTGCACGGCCGTAACTGCCTCTCGTCTGGCAGGAGCCGCAATGCTGGCTCAGTCATTTGGATTTAAATGGAAGGTAATTTAACAATTATTTTTTTTATTTAATATCCTTTGTATACTCTGATTAGCCTCAGAATGGCAAGCAAGCCCAGCAAACGGCTTGCAGGCATCATTACATGGAGTGATTGAACTTCTTATCGCGGCAATTTCCATGGTTTCTAAATTAAAAATCGAGGCGTAAAATTACCTGGGAAGTAATGCCTAAGTTTGCTTTAATTTTGGTTAGATCCGTCTGCTTTTAAGCACTATCCCAGGCCATTTTTTTCCCTCCACCAGTCTGCAGTTGGGTACGTTGATGTCCCCACCCTCAGTCCTGAATTCAACTCGTTGTTGCAAAGGGCTGAGAGCTGGGAAGAAGGTGAGGCCCGGGCTGTGAACCCGCCGCCCGCCAGAGTGGAGGCTCATTTCCTCACCGGCCCCTCCCCATGTCTTCCAGACACTCTGTGTAACGAACTCGACCAAGAGCGGAAGGCGCGCTATGCCATCCAGCAGAAGTTAAAAGGTGCGGAAGCCGAGGAACAAAGATAGGAGGGGTGCCAGACACTGGCTGCGCTAGAGAATGAGTGAGCGAGAGAACGCGAACGAACGAACGAATGAATGAATGGCGGGGCTAGAGAGAGAGGAAGACCAGGTCTACATGGAATAGAAGCTGAGAGGAGGAAAATAGGATTTGCTTCTAATGAGGAAATGATTTCACAACGGGTGGGATAGGAAGAAAGTGCCCCTTGGGCTCTGGGCTTTGGGAAGCCTGCCCTCGGGTCCAACTCTGGCCTTAGGCAGATGTCCCTGAAATGGGGCTATTGGACCAGAGCAGTGGTTGTGAAGGGCCAGGATCTCTTTTCTACGCCTCTCACCCCCCATCTTCCCCATCTTCTGAGTCGCTCTCTTGAGAACCCCTGAGCCAGTAGAGGGTGGGTGAGGTCCTGGCGAACAGAGGAGGGGGTCGGGTGGGCCGCTCGGGGCGAAGCCAGGCAGGTGAAGCACCCAACGTGAGGGTGGCTCGCCTGGCTGTCTCTACAGAAGCCCACGACGCCCTGCACCACTTCTCCTGCAAGATGCTGACTCCCCGCCACTGCACGGGCAACTGCTCGTTCAAGCCCCCGCTGCTGCCCTAGGGCCGGCCCGGCCGCGCCCACGCGCCCTCAAGCCATGCTGCTCTCTTCCTGTAAATACCCGCGGCCGAGGCGGCCGAGAGCGAGGAACAAGCCATTCGGACCGGACAGATGTAAATACAGCCTCCCGCCCGCCCGCCCTCCTCCCGGAAGCCTGGGCCTTGCCCGCCCACCCCTGGGCGCCCCAGCCCAGGGCCCCTGTCTCCGTTTCCAAGTGTAAATACCAAGTTCGCCCCACGGTTGAACTCCAAGGCATTGGACCTCATGGGGTTAACTGGACAGAAGGGGATAATAAAGGGGAGAGGGGGGCCCCTCTTCGCCCCGGTACAGCCTCGGACCCCCAATTGTGATTACGATGTAGCAATTTCGCTGGCGCTGGCCCCGCGCTCCCCGTCCCGTCCACTTCTGAAACTTGTTCCTAATGACAAAGTGGCTATGTGCAATGGATATAAATGTACTGTGAGTCTCTTGGTTCAGTATTGAGTTTACCTTAATTTATTAATTTATGCTGTATGTTATTTTGCTTCCTTTTCCTGGACCTACTTCCTGTCCCGTTTTGCAGTCCCTTTCGGGTTTTGCTTTGTTTATTTTTTATGACCTCTTGATGTACCAGCACTTTAAGGAAAGGGCAACAACTGACTCACGAGATGGAGACCACCTTGAGCCTGTTTGAGGAGACCACCCTGTATCCGTGACTTTTGATTTGTTTTTAATAATAAAAAAAATCTGTCACTTCCTGAGGCCCTGGAAGTGGGGGCTGGGGCGGGAGGGGGAGGTCAGGTGGTCGGAGATGAGCTGAGGGGTGCGCAACAGGTGGAGCATGGGAAGAGCAGCGTGGGTTCTGGGGCGCCCAGGCTGAGACCGCCCAGGTGGCCAGCAGCGAGCCTATGCCCTCTCTGCCAGTCCTGGAGGCACACCCCACAGGCCAACCCCTCTCGGCGTTTAGGGCCCTCCTTTGGTCCCACGCCCGGGTAAAGGACTTCGACAGCGTAGTTCCTGGGGCCATGGTCTTTGAGTCTTCTCTCGAGCGCTCTCGGGGGACGGAAGAGTTTATGCGTGTCATTTCTAACCTGCCCCACCTGGGAGGTCACCTCCAGGGCGCTCCGAGACGGGGCGCTGCCCGGAATGCCGGTTACCAGAAGGCGCGGACACCGCAGACCTGGTCCTGGAGCGCTGGGGCGGGGTGGGGAGCGAGGTACGCGGGATGGGCTTGGGACGGGTAGGCCTGGAAAGGCTGGGTGAGACACGTCGACGGGGCACATACACTCCTGCCTGGTCTGCCGCTCCCCAAAGGGAAGGAGCCTTGGCAGAATTTAACATACCGTACATTTTAGTTCGAGTGGGTTTGAGGACTTGGAGGGTGACGCCCAGCAACCGCAAAAGTCCGGGTCGCCGCACTCTCCAGGCCCCGACGGGATGCGGGCGGTAGGGCTCATGGGCCGCGGTTACCGAGGCCTCACCTGACCCGGGGCCTCAGTGTCCACAACGCACCTGCTGGTGGGGCTACAGGTAAAGAATAAAAACTGCAGCGCACTTTTCGCGGTGGGGGAGCAGGAAAGTGTAAACGCAGTGGGAGAGTGCACAGTATTGGGAGCCATGCAGCCCTGGCGTCCAGTTTCACCTCCTCGGCTGACTAGCAGGGGTGCCCTGTGGTTCCCAGGTCTCGGTGTCGTCCTCTAGAATAATACGCAGGTCCCGCTCCCGGTGCAAGCGCTCCGGGAGGGAAGCAGAGTGCGGGGCAGCAGCGGTCCGCGGACCCCGCCCTCCCGACACTCCGGCTCTCCCCGTGCGTCGGTCTCTGGGAGGCGCCGAGCGCCGGGAGCGGAGACCCTGGAGGCGGGCGGGGCAGGCGGTTCCACGCCGCCGGGAAAGCAGCTGGGGCTGGTAAGTTTGCTGGTGGGTCGCTTAGAGGGCCCGGAGCGTAGCTGGCGAGCGGGGGTGCGCGCTCGAAGCGGCCAGGAAGGGGTGCAGACGGGGAGCCCATCGAGCGGTCAAGGCAGGTAGCCAGTCCCCAGGGCATCCTGCTCTGGAGTCCAGAGTCCTCAAGCCCCAGGTTATTACGAGGGCGAGACAAAGAGGGGACATGAGAGAGAATGGTGGTGAGGGCGCCAGGTAAAGGTGAGGCGTCGCGGAGGGAAGTGGCCACGGGACGCACGATCTCCTGCAGGGACCCTTCAGGGAGTGGGAACAACTCCTGTGAGTGGGATGGACCAGATTAGTCTGCATTGGACCAACGGTGAAATTAGGGTCCAGAGAGGAAGTGACTCGCGTCCTCAGGGCGTGCGGGTGCGGGCGTTGCGAAGCGGGCGGCGGGAGCGGCGCGGGGACCCGCCGGGCAGCGCGGGGGATGGAGGGTGCGGGCGCCTTCCCCCTCGGCGTGGCCGCACCTGCGGAAGCCGCACTTTCTTTCTCGGAAAAATAAAAAAACTGTCTACCCAGGCCGGAAGTTCAGTGACTGCGGCCCACCCAGAGGACCCTAACAAATACTCCTTTTCACCTTTCCTTTCCGAACTCCCCGAAGTGGAGGGGAAAGCCGTAGGCAGCCGGGGCCTGGCGGAAAGGGCGCCCCTCCGGGGCCGGAACCCCGGCGGCCTGGCGGTGCAGGCGGGTCCGACCCAGAAAGCTCTGTCGCAAAAACCCTCCTGGGCTCCGCGTCCCTTCAGAAGTGGTTTGTTCCCCCCAAAATGTTAATAACCAAACGATTGGTATGGATGTAATTATCAATAATTATACGAATTATTGCTGATTGCGGGGCTCGTAGCTACTTTAATTAGTTTACCAGATTCTAATTAAGTTAAATGAAACATTAATAGGGAAAATATGCTTAAAAAAAAAAACCCGGAATTTTTTCGTCTATTTCTCGCCCCAATGTTGCCACCTTGCGACATATTTTAGGCATTACATCCAGCGTCCGAAGGCCCAAAACTGAGGCGCCATGTCTTAGGGAGGAAAAGTGGGGCTTGGAGAACTGGGAGCGGGCTGGGGGGCGCACAATGCCCTCCCAGCTGTTCTTTCTGTGTATTCGGTTCCGTACCCCGACCCGCGGCTGCGCCCCCAGGAGGTGAGACTCTAGAGTCCGAGGTCGGGGGAGTAAAGGACCAGGTAAACCTGCGCCTTCGACCCCCCTACACTGCCTTTTCAGCAGAGGAACTTCGTCCCCTGACGGGGAGGTGCTGTGGGACAGATGGTCTCTAGCATCACCTGTCGCAGCGAATCCAGGGTGAGAAACTGGGCGAACCGAAGCTGGAGGAGCCGATGGAGTCAACGCCAGGTTGCTTGATTTTTCACTCCCTGCGAGAAACCAGTAGGTTGCTCCCAATTTCCTCTGTAAATTGGGGTAACCTGTAGGCAAAAGACACCTGGAAGACCCCTGGATTCCTGGGACTGATCCCTGTGTTCCCATGACACTTGATTCCTGAGGCTGACAGAGTGTGTTCATTCCCAAGAGTTAGCCTTGGTTGTGTGTCTGTTTCCCATAGGGCTGTAAGTACCCCTGCAACACAGGCGGTATCTTGCTCTTCCTTGTGACCTCCAACACAAGGCCCATTGCCGCAAAGGTGCTCAAGAGTTGTCTAGGTGAATGGGTTCTGACTCTGTGGTTCATCTAGGTGCTGGAAATGTCCAAGGGAAAGAATCCCTAGGTGCTTCTGGGCAGCAGCTAGTGGGAAGCAATTAAGCTCCTTTGCATAAGATTAATTAAGCACAGGTTTACTGCTCAGAAGATCCTTCATCAATAGGATTAGTTTGGGGGGCAGGTGTCAGGTAAGTGATTATCAACCTAGAATGGGAAAACTTTCTTCCTCTTCCAACTGCATTCCCAAGAGGGTGCTCCTTCACTCTCTCACATTTTGCCAGGTCACTGGGCACATACCAGTCCCAGCTACTTGGATCTAAAGTATAGCCTTCATCCTTTGCAAAAACGCACGCAACTCTTGCCCTTTAATTCAGAATACCAGTAAAGGCAGCATGGACTTGCTTGTTGTTACTATTAATTCTAAACATCCTTATCTCCCACTCTCCAGCCCCCACCTGGCCTGCCAAGGTGCTTGGTGTTTGGTTCAGTGCACAAACTCTATAGCCAGATTTCCTGAGTCTCGACTCCCTCTCTGCCACTGACAAGTTGTGTGACACTGGGCAAGTTGTTGAATTTCTCTGTGCCTCAGCTTCCCCATCTATAACATGAGGGACAAATGATATCTATGTCATAGAACTGTGCATAGCCAGGAGAGTCAGCCGGGTCTCTGGCTTTTCCAAGACTAGGAATTGCCTGTCTTTACTAATTTCTGCTCCAAGACAGTGCCAAGAATGATGAGTTTCTTTGGAAGGAGAGAGAGCCACACCAACATTGGTCATTTCCTTATTTGGCATCCCAGAAAGAAACATTTAAAACCACTCACCCAATTGCTCAAGTGGCTTCCAAAGAAGAACCACAGGCATCTTGGGAGGAAGAAAGGAAAACCAAAGATTGTCCTCTAATTCCATGCATTGGAGGCCCTGAGCCGAGGAGGAGGCACCAGGGGAAGTCCCACAGACCCCTACTCTCAGCTGGTACCTGGAAAGAATCATTTCACCTCCACTGAAGAGAGCAGAAATGGATCCTCCATCGAATACTGCTTGGCAGCTCTGAGTACCCGCAGGGAGAGATACCCTCTGCTGTCCCTCTTAGGCACTGGAGCTCCGCCTCTGACTGCCTGTCTTGACTGCAGTGGCACAGAGTCTGGGAACTCTGTGACCACTGGAGGTCCACCAGCAGGGCTCCCAGAGGCCGCAGGGACCACCAAGAGGACTATGTGCATGCTCAGGCACTATCAAAGATTAAGTAGCAACACTTTTCTTCTAGAAACAAATTGATATTTCAATAAAATGTTGACAGAGTCATCACAGGAAACCTGAACTTTGTTGGACTTTTCCCTTCTCACCTTACTAGCTAGGAGTATGATTTTTCCAATTGAATTTTATGGGGGCAAGTCTCCCATCTTTTCAGGGTCTGTGTCTTTAAACATCTCAGGCCTTGCCTCAGCCACTTACTAGTCACATAACCTTACCCAGGTCACTTTACCTCTCAGGGTCTCTTGTAAAATAGTGACAGGGCAAGGCTGTCAGAAACATTAAAATGAGATATTGGTGAAGCCTCTGGCATGTGTTATATGCCCAATAAGAAGTGGTCATCATCATTATTAAGATTCAGGGGCAGTATAAGGAGTCAGTCTTGGTCCAAGTTCCTGTTTTAGATCGCTTTATGTTTAGCATAGCACTGAAGTCCTGTTATGTTTTTGGACCTGAAATGGATCAACTTTGGCAAGGCGTTTCCTTAGGTGCAAGGACAGTAGAGCTCAGGATAATGCAGAGGGAAGCAGACGCAAGATGCCAGACTGGGGCCCAAAGGCCAGAAGGAAAAAGCACGCCGACGAATCTGACTACCCACCATTCCTTTTCCCACCTTCTGGGACTAGTTTCCTTTGTGACAAGCAGAAGAACCTGTAAGTGAAAAAAGTGTTTGTAACGAGATGCACACTGCACACGTTAATTAACCTCTCAACACAAAAATATGGAACGCTTCACGAATTTGCGTGTCATCCTTGCGCAGGGGCCATGCTAATCTTCTCTGTATCGTTCCAATTTTAGTATATGTGCTGCCGAAGCGAGCACAAATGTGAGTTCTTCTTACAAGATATATAAAGCCCAGAATATCAAAACTTTTATATTTATGGTGACTTTTATTTACTTTTTTTAAGATTCCAAAACACTTAATTTACAGTTTTCTGTATAATACCTACTGTAATTGTATTTTTTATTATTTTTCTATTAAATTTAACTGTCTTCCTAGCCCTCTATATTATATATGCAAACGAAGGGACCATGGGAAATTGGCTCTCCACCGGCCCGACCTCTCTGCGGCCCCGGACGACGCTGGTAGTCACGCTAGGTCACGTGGAGCGTGCTGCTGCGCACCTCTTCCGCGCCAGTCCAATTAGGCGCGGAGGAGTCGGACTTGGGGCTCCTCCCCGAACGCGGAGGAGGGAACGCGGCCGCCGAAACGCGGCACCGCAGAGGTCACGACACTACGCGGTGCACCCTGTGCGCGGTGCGAGTGCATTTTTTTTAGACTAGGGGTTATATGGTGCCCATGAAACCCCCACAGAAGCCTGGTCTGAGACCCCGAAACGGTTGCGAGGTGCTGTTCTGGCTGGTTCATTCCAGGAGTCGGGACCCGTGACCCTTGGGAGGGCTGAAGTCAGCGATTATGAACCGGAAGGGGCTGCATAGGGGCGGCCACCACCTTGGGATAGGCCAGGGAGCACCGCCCTTTCCCCTGGGGTTCTCAGGGCCTGCGCTCCCCGCTCCCACCGCCGGGGTGACTCGGAGGATGGGGGTGGATGGCTGTTGGGGAAAGGTCACCACCCTTTGATCCAGCACTGGTCCAGGCACTTACAGCCATTCCCCTTAATGCCAGTAGTGAAAGAAGTTGGGATGGCGATGCAAGTCTGGTTTCAGATCCTGATCTTTTCCCTTTCACTGTGGAACTCAGAAAAGATTTGGGACCAGGGGTGCGGTCTCCTTTTTACCTCTTAAGGCAATACTCCCAAGGCCTTATCAGCCCCGACTTTACTTCCTGCCTTCATTCGTTCACCCAATGTCGAGCACCTGTGTTGTCAGCGCTGGGGCTACAGGGGTGAACAAGTGGTTAGAATTGCTGTGGAAATGGAGCTTCCGTTCCAGCAAGGGAGCCAGGAAAGAGCATTCTCAGGGCTGAGCTTCGCTAGAAAGAAAAAACATGGAGGATAGAGAGTAAGTGGGGAATGAAGGCCGCTTTAGTGGGTGGGCTGGGGACATTTAAGCTGTCATTTGATAATAGGGAGACAGCGTGAGAGTTCCAGGCAGAGGTAGACCTTGGAGCCACCTGAGTCAGTTTCACCCACCTGGGCCAGTCTTTAAGGGGAGGCGACTGTGGAGATATTTCGTGCACGCTGAGAGCAGAGGGCCCCCCATTCCGCCGCAGCCAGGGAGCTTCCGGCCAGGCTTCTGGGGACTTTAGAGACCCTACCCCCACCTGTCTTTAGTGAAATGGAAATCAGGCTCAGGCTACCCAACTTCTCATATGACCTCTCTCTAAGCAGTAAGTGAATGCAAACCTCAGAATGCTAATATGGCCTTTATTGAGCGAAAAGAGCTAATTTGGGCAATGATGTTTCTCTCAGATTTACAAAAGGGAATTGCAAATAACGAAAAAGTGTATTAGCATTGATGGGAGATGATGCTAATCTTCAATTACATTTATTTGGAAAGAGAGGCTTTTCGACACAGTCGATGCACACACGTGTCATGGTGACAGGTACATCCTGTGGGTTCATAACTGCCTTATTGCAGAAACCAGCAGGAGATGGACCAGGATGTTCATTTCTGGGACACGATTGTGTTATTTTGAGCCAGAGGTGGGTTTTTTGTTTGCCTGTTTGTTTTTTCTTATTGAGCAATTGTGGTACAGAGGAGAGAGCTGAGTTGTAGTTCCTGTCCCTCCTTACACCTGTCTTTGTGAGACCTTGGCCAACTGCCAGGCCCTCTCTGGTCTTTCATCTCCTGAAAAGTGGGGAAACTTCTCTAGAGATTATCTTTAGCATCTCTTTCAGCTTTGAATTGCTATCATTTTTGTAACTGGGTAACTGAAGAACTTTTTTATTTTTTGAGACTGTAATTAGCAAGATGTAAAAATTCAACCTTTTTTGTTTTCTGTTCTAGACGGGTGGGGAATGCTGGTTATCCTTGGGGCATGAAAACCCCAGAACAGTCCACAGGGCCTGTTGTGGACCCAGGGTCTGGTCCTGCTGAACCACACAACACTAGCCCCTGAACCCTGAAGGCCCATGGTGGAGGAAGCTGGTGGGAGGTGAAAGCGGAGGAAATGGGTTTTATGCGGCATGAAGCTGGAGGAGAGGAGACACATGGAGGGACTCAGTGAGGGTGAGCCAAGGGGATCATGACTTCCGGGGAAGTCTAAGCTCCCAAAGACCCCTGAGGGGACAGATACTAAAGGAATGTATAGGTGCTGGAGAGGACTGACACTGGTCAGCAGTCTCAGGGTTGCTGGGGAAACCAGGCTCCTGCCGGCTGTCAGAGCTGTTGGCTTCTCTCCACTCTGTACGCCTGAGGCCGCCTGAGGCCCAACAGTCTTCCCTGAATATCCTGAGTTGCAGAACCCCAAGAGATGAGGAGTGGTTCTCCTGATCCTGTCTGAAGTGGCACTTCCCACCACTCTAGTGGGAGAGGACAGAGCCAGCTTTAATTTGATTTTGAATAATGAAAAGCTGTGTAGTTTCATAGTGAAAATATGTCAGTGAAGACAGAGATCTTAGAATCCTCTAAAGTGTTGGTATTTTCCCTGCAGCCAGAGAGCATTGAGTGTTTTTATAAATCATTTCATTTGAAGTGAGAAGGGCAAGGGACTCCCATCAGCCCCAGTAGAGGGAAGAAGCAGGGATGTGGAGAGAAGCAGCCTTGGCCTTCTCTGTACTGGAAACTCTGGGGGTGAAAGGCATTTGTGGCTTTCCTGGATTTTAGGGCAGGGACATGCTGAGTTCACAGGCCTGACACAGAAGCTTCAGTGGCCCAGACCCAGACCCTAGGCTGCCAGAAGTCCCTTTGAGCAGCTCATTCTCTGATTTAAGCCTTGTCATTGTAACATTTTCAAATGTTCTCTCTCACCTAAACCACTTCAGTGTGAGTTTTTCCAAAGTTTCCTCCTTTGCCTCCCAGGAAAGGGGGCTGGGAGGGAAGGTGGGGCAGGTAAAACAGGGTCTGTGAGTCCCCAGCTAGAAGGTGGGCTGAGGGAAGAGGTGAGGTCTGCTGTGGCCAGCAGACCACTCAGAGGGAGTTTCTCCTCCTAAACTGAGTTCTTGCTTTTCTGATTTGGCCTCTACTGTGGTTGGATCAGTTATACTAATCCATCCCAGATGCCCAACTGCAGTGGTGCCCATTAACCCTGCCCATTCCCCAGCTTGCCTTTGGAGGCGGTACATAGCCCAGACCACGCCTGTCGCTGTTCCCCAGATCTCTTCTTTGTGCGCATCTGGCTGTTTCCCCACCTGTAGGATGAGGACTCTGCTGCCTGCTTAGCAGGGTTATTTAAATGCAGGATTGAATGTGAAAGGCCCTAGCTCGTTAGATGAGCTGATTCATGTGAAATGTTATTAGAATAGGCCCTGGGCATATGGGAAGTACATGGTAGGTATAAAAATACTCAATACATAACCACTTCCTTACTCTCTTTTTTCCTTTCCTGAATTTTGCAATTGTGGATGAAACAAAACTTTCTGAAAAGTAAAGAAAGCTCCCCCTCCCTTTTTTAACCACTATGGGTACTATTTTTTAGCTACAATGAAAATTTCTTTTCTAGTACCTCATTTTCTTGGCGTTTTTTATTTCTCCTTTTCTTAGCTACTGTGAGGACTGTTTTCACCCAGAAGGCTCTAATCCTTTGGGTTTGAGTTACAGAAGAGCCTGGTTAAAATGCAGTTATGTAGCCAGAAAGGGACGACTCGCTGACTCCTGTTCACTCAGCTGCATACGAGTCCTTGCCCTTTAAGATCAACACAGGGTCTTCTGATGCTCTGCTTCTTTCCAATGCCTCAAAGATAAGCACAGGGGAGCTTATGATTTTTATTTTACTGATGGGGAAAACCTAGGCCTGGGGGGTAAGTGACACAGCTAGTCAGTCACACTGGGAGTAGGAGAAGAGCAATACTTTGTCCAAATCGTAGCTGCCCCGAGTCCAGACATCACTCCCCACCCCTCCCCAGGTCACACTGGCAGCAGCTGTGGTACAGGGCAAAACTGCAATGGCTTTGAGCCAAGAAGAGCCATATTGATGGCGTAGCAAAAAGCCTCAGTTTCCTCATCTCTACAATGGAAATAATTATTTCCCTATTTGCTTTATAGGGTCATGAAGCCCAATGAGAAATTCCAGTGTGAAGTGCTATGCGGCAGAAGGTAGGAATTTTGGCTTGTTAGACACCCATTCTAGCCCCAGGCAGTTAAACCCTTCCCTCACCTGGTGAGCTAGGCTTGTGTGCATCTAGAGCAGACCTACAAAATACGAGCACCAAGATGAACCATCACATTGTATTAATATTTTCACACCACTTAACTCTCATTAAAATGTACTTTGCTGAATTTAATATGTGATTTCAAATGACACAACATATTAAGTGCTTAATATACTAGAAATTATGAAACTATTATCGTCGATGCCACATGAAATAATTAGACTGAATTAAACTTTAGCAGCCCAAGTGAAGGAAAGACTTCAAGTTACAGTGTCTGAAAGTAGCTTAAGCCACCACTGTAATCCCCAAAATAAGCATCCAGAAATTAGGATCTTTAAATAAAAACTGAAACTTAATCTCTACTTACTCCCAGCTCTTCTGGGCTTTGGGGTTGCTGAGAGTTGTTGCCTTGGGGAGGTGAGGGACTCTGGGACACCCCCGGGGGCAGGGTGTCAGGGTCAGGGCTCTAACTCCTCTTCCTTGGGCCTGGCTGGGAATGACTCAAGTAGCTTGAGTAAGGAGGGAGGTCTCCAGAGGAAGTGACAGACTGGTCTTCTTTGCCCCAAATTAGTCTAATGACAAATTAAAAATAAAAAGAAACCCACTTTCTTTAACATTCATTGAGTGTTAATAAACATGCAGATAAAATACTAGGCATTTTATGTGCACATTCTCATTTAATCCTCGTGGTACACCCATGTTATAAGCCACTGTTTTCAGATGAAGAAACTGAGGCCCCGAAAGCTTAAGTGAATCATCTAAGGCCTCACACCCAGAACCCATCGTGCCCACCCTGCATCACATGGGGCCTCCTCGTGCACGTGCATTAGAGCTCATGCATCGTGTGTTTGTGCGTGCGCACGCGCACACCACTTTCTATTTTAATAATGATTCAGCGATCAAACATATTACCCCAAAGCTGACAGACTTACAACCTGTATCTGTATCCCATTCCAGTATGGAAGGTAGGGACCCTGACTTGAGAGTCTCTCTTTGAACAGGAGACAGCCTGGCTAATTACGAAGGACATTCTCTGTGAGTATTTGATGCTAATTCTATTCAGAAAGAATGAATTCATTACCTCCTGAGTATCCTGACATATACCTATGTGTAGCTATTATAAACAAGTCAACTTATTAAAAAGAGGAAGGAATACTTTCTTTTTTAATTTTTTAAATATTTACTTAAAAAAATGTATTGCATTTTTTGTATTACCATTTATTCTCGTTATAACTCCCTCCCCGCCGGCAGTCACCACACTGTTGTCCATGTCCATGAGTCCTTTTTCCTTTTTGCTCAGTCCCTCCCCCCACTAACTACTCCACCCAGTACCTGTCATCTGCTCTCCATCTGTGAGTCTCTTTCTATTTTGCTTGTTAGTTCAGTTTGTTCACTAGATTCCACATATGAGTGAAAGCATGCGATGCATGTCTTTCTCTGACTGGTTTATTTCACTTAGGATAATGTTCTCCGGGTCCATCCATACTGTTGCAAAAGGTAAAATTTTCTTTTTTTACAGCTGAGTAGTATTCCATTGTGTAAATGTCCCATAGTTGTTTTATCCACTCGTCTTCTGATGGACACTTCGGCTACTTCCGTATCTTGGTGATTGTAAATAACACTGCAGTGAATATAGGGGTGTTTATGTCCTTTCAAATTAGTGTTTTGGGTTTCTTTGGATATATTCCCAGAAGTGGGATCACTGGGTCAAAAGGCAGATCTATTTTTAATTTTTTGAGGTAACTCCATACTGCTTTCCACTGTGGCTGCATTGATCTGCATTCCCAAGGAATATCTTCTATCCTAGGGAATACTAATTTCTTACCTATTTAAGACACTATGTCTCAATTACTCGATATCAGCTTGAAAATACTGATTCTAGGCTGTTTGAAAAATATAAATTTGAGTGTGGAGACTAATATGTTATCATTTATTGACCAGCAAAAGTGATTTTAATGGAAGCAGGAAAATTTACCTCAAGCAAACACATGACTTTATTTAACCAAAAACATATATTTTCTTTAAGTATCAGGATTAGCTTCATATAATAGGAAACCAAATAACAGTGGCTTTAAGATGACAGAGGTTAATTTTCCTTTTGCATGAGACAACTTGTCTTTCAAGGTCTTAGGGTTCCACCGCGGCACAGGACCAGGCTCTTTATCCTTCAGAGCAGTGGCCCGAGGTCCAAGGTGGTTGCTGGAGCTCCGGTTCCAGGCATGAGGAAGGAGGGAGGTGGCAAAGGCAAAGGACACACATAACTTCCCTGAATAAAATCTGCAACTAAGAGAGAAGGAAATGGCAAAGAATGGGCAATAGGTCATCCTTGGCACACAGTCTGGCATGCCGGTAGTAGTCGGTCAGTGTCACTCTTAGCTGTTGCCCTTCTTCCTTCTTGAGGAGCATCAAGAAGGAGAAAGGGAAATAATGTTTACTAATAGCATACAGGGTTCCAAGGACCATGCTGGACATTAACCCGATATCTCATTCAGGTATCATAATCCTGTGTGGGTGGCAGGTCAGGTAAGGGGGGTTGCAGTAACTCCGGGTGAGCTTCTCTATCCACATGTGGAGGTAGGAAGTTGGAGGGGGAAAGTTGGAATGTTTGTAAGAGAAGCCCAGGGGTTCTGGGAAAGAAGGGTCTAAACATTCAACACTTGTTCTTTGAGATGCAAGTTATTTTTAATTTTCAGGGTGGATCAGATGCTGTTGGTCAAGGTCCACTGGCAGGAAAGTGAACACTATAGCTTTAAAATAAAATAAAATACCCATGAGTGTAGAAAGGAAAGAGATTTAAAAGTTAAAAAGGTAACTTAATAGAAAAATTGGCAAAGAACTTGAACAGGCACTTTACAAAATGGGAGTTCCAGATAGCCAGTGTGAAAGCATACTCAACCCATTAGTCATCAGGGAAATGCAAAATAAACTACCTCCTAGTTAACAGGGAGAAGTCTGATAGCACCATGTGCTGGTGAAGAAATAGAAGGATGGAGATATGAAAATATATGGCTGGCGAGAGGAGAAATTGATGCCACTGCTTTGTATGTCTTCTACAAAAAGTGTTTGTATGGCTTCTAAAATCTAAGATAAGCTCACCCTGTGACTCATTTGTCCTATTTCTAGTTATAAACCCAGAGAAACTCACGGCGCACGCACACCGAGTTACAGGTGAAAGCGTGCTCAAAGTGGCATCCTTTGTGATGGTCCCAAATTGGAAACAGCTCAAGTGCCCATCGTCAGGAGAGTGGATACATGCATCATGGTGCGCTCACGCAGCGGAACATCTTGCAGTAATGAAAATGAGGGAAGCACAGTTACATCCAGTGTTCTGGGCTGAACTGCAGCTTCTACCCCCAGTTCATATGTTGAAGTCCTAACCCCCATACTTCAGGGTGTGACTGTATTTGGAGACAGGGTCTTTACATCGGTAATTACATGAAAATGAGGTCAAGTGTTTGGGCCCCAATCCAAGATAACTCCTGTTCTTACAGAAGGGGGAACTTTGATGTAGACAGGTACACAGGGAGAAGGCAGGCCATCTGCAAGCCCAGGAGAGAGGCCAGAACAGACCCTTCTCTCGTGGCCTTCAGAAGAAACCAGCCCCCCTGACCCCTTATCTCAGACTTCTAGCTTCCCGATCTGTGAGAAAATTAATTTCTGACGTTTAAGCCATCCAGTCTATGGTACTTTGTTAAGGAAGCCCCAAACTAACTAGTGCTATATTTTGCCATGTATAATGCACACCCACATTTTGTGCACATCATGCACGGGATTATTATACTCATTATTATAATACCCACAGTACGTAATCATTATACCCATGTATACTGGGCATCCTTATTTTTCCCTCAAAAATTTGGGCCAAAGACTGAGCATTATACCTGGCAAAAAACATGGTATATCTAGAAACAGGTAAATCTTGTAAACAGGATGCTGAATGAAAGAAGTAAGACACAATGAGTATGGAGAGAGTTATACCATTTATATGAAGTTCAAAATTAGACAAAACTAAGGTATTCTGTCTAAGGACACACAGGTAGTGGTTAAATGATAAGAAAAGCAAGGAAGAGGTCGCCACAGATGAAGGAGAACGGGAAGGAGCACATGAGGGCTTCCAAGGGTGGCTGCAGTGTCCTGCCTCTTCAGTTGGGCGCCGGTAACTCAGACACTCTCCCTGTCCTTACTCACTGCACTGGACCTTCATGTGTTTATGTGTTTATGTGTGATAAACTTCCCAGCGTGGATACTAAAGTGTCGTACAAACAGCAAGAAGGAGGAGGCGGGGGAGAGAGAGAAGAAGGGGAGGGGAAGAAATGAAGTGAAGGAACCAACGGGCTGACCGGGTACCAAGTGCGTTGGTGTAAGGGTCTGTGAGACCACAGCTGTCTGTGAGCGGAGGGCCCAAGGGCACGGTGCTGCCTCTGAGTACATCACCTGAGCCCAGGGTCTCAGGAGAGCACCCTCCCTGGGATGTCTTGGGACCTTTGTAATCTAGAGAAAGACACTGCCCTTCTGAGGTGTGTTTCTTCTTTGGACTTAGGAAACCTCACTAAATGTAAGGCTCATACTTGTGCTAATTCTAGTCTCTGCTCAGATGTCACCTCCTCCAGGAAGCCTTCCCTAACCACTTCTAACAATAGCACTCCCTTTCACTTTTTTGCCTATTTATTTTTCTTCTCAGTACCTAATACTGGTGATAAGTGTTTATCACTGGAATTATGTCAAATATTTATTTGTGTGTGAGGAACAGGATTTTCGTTTTGTTTACCACTGTATCTCCAGTGTCTAAAACAGCATTTGGCACATAGCAGGTGCTCAGTAAATATGTGCAGAGTCACAAAGATTAGAATGCCCTGGAGTGCCTGGCACCAAAAAAACAGGGAGTGGATGCTAGTTTCTCCTTCCCCTTTAGCCAAGACTCCAGCAACCAAGCAGGACAGCCCCAACTGGGACTGAGAAAATGCCTACACTTGCCTCTCTGGCCATGAGCATTATTTGACTTTAGGTAACTGTCAGAGGCCTCAAAGTCCTCAGGGCTGGGGACTCCTGCATGGTGCTACCTCACCATGGGCCACTGCTTTCCCCTGGACCCAATGTAACCCATTTCCTCTGTCCCCTCCCCACACTCCTGCCAAAAATCACCACCGGCCTGCCCCAGGAAAGGGGCTTCCCCTCCGGGTGGTGCAGCTGCCCCGATGGCCCAGACTCTGTGCGTGGGTAGTTTCCTCCCTGTATCGGTTACTCTCGGGGGCCTAGAGCGAGGCCCCGCAGACCCAGAAAGCCTTCTCCCATTGCTGCATTCATTGCTCTCTCTTCCCTGTTCTTGCACCCCAGTACCTACATTTAACTGTATTTTCCCTGCCTAGTGTCAGAGTGAGTTGTTGACGTGCCGGCCGCCCCCGCCCAGAGCCTGAGCACCTCCCCAGGGCGGGGGCCAGAGCTTCATTATCGGACTCGCTCCTGTAGCGCAGCACGTGATGTTTAATAGACATGTTTTCGGGGAAAAAGCTCCTCTTAAAAATGACAGATTATAGGATTTTAGAGTTAAGATGGCATGAAAATAATCCTCCTTGTTATAAACCATCTTCCAACTTCCCAATTTAAGACATAGAAAAAGACAAAAACTTAGAGCCTTTTGAAAAAGTGGCGCATTGTTGGCAGGGGTCCAGGAGGAATGCTCCTTAATGACAAGCCGGTGGGTGGGGGTCAATAGTGCACACACACGTTGTCCACCCTGGCCCAGCACCTCGGGACGGGACACACGGAGGAAGGAGGAAGGCCCCACCTCCCTCACTGTCCGGGGTTGCTCTGCCAGAAAACTGGGCGACACCTCCTGTCCCGCAGGTAGGCTTTCTGAGGTGGCTCTTTCTGTCCGCCTCGCTCTTCCATCCGACTGAGTCTGCCCATGTCCTGCTGGAGATCAACACTGGGTACCTCGGGGCGGGGAGCAGGGCGGGCCATCCAGGAGGTGTGCTGGCCGAATGTACAGATGCTACAGATAAAAAAAGCAGAGTTTCGTTTACTTACATACTACAGTTACATGGACGTATTCTGGTGATTCCATGGTATTAACTCGATTGGAGGGTCTTTGGCTGTTAGTAGGGAGCACAACGCATTCACATTTATTTTGGCAAGTCTGGTCTTATTTTCATGTTTTGGTCTACGCTTCCTCTTTTCTATGTTCTTTTAGTGTTTTGCCTTCTGTGATAGGCAGTGATTTATTTGTTTTTATTTTCTGTGAGTTGGAAGGAGTAGAACCTATTGTTTTAAATCTGTTGGCACCTTCAACATTGTGAAAAACCCTCTTGAACTCATGTTTCTCTAACTAATCAGATCCCAGATAAATCTATCATTTTTGCCTCCTTACAAGGTAAGGTGGGGAGTTTTCCAGCTCTCTACTTCCATGTCTCTCCATTAAAGGCTCATATTATCATATCTCTTTTTTAAAAACCATACAGGTCTCCTTTTTTCAAAAATTGGTTTTGAATTTGACATTCAGGATTTCACCATGTTTATGATAATTATTTAAATTGAATTTTCTATGTTTAAACGGATTTCATGTATACTGCATGTTTCAGTGACTATGGCTGCACAAATTATCCTAAAACATAATGGCTTCAAACAATAATGATTTCTTGTCTCTTGCAGTCTCTGTGCATCAGGAATTCAGACAGGGTGCATACAGGAGGGATGGCTTGTCTCTCTCCCACATTCTTTGAGGCCTCAGCAGAAAGACTCAAAAGCTCAAGTCTCCAGCCTGGCTTTAGTACTCTGAAGGCTGGTTCACCTACAGTTGGTGCTGGCTGTCAGCCAGCTGGGGGCCTGGCTGGGGCTGCTAACCAGAACCCCCACCCATGAGCTCTTGTGCTGCCTGGCCTTCCTCACAATATAGCAATGTAGTAGAGGCTGAGTTCTAAGGGCAAATTTCACACACACACACACACACACACACACACACACACACACACAGTGAGAGACGGGTAGGAGCCATAGTGCCTTTTGTGTCTAAACTTCAGAAATCATTCAGTGTCACTTCTGCTGCATCTTTCCAATTGGGGCAGTTACAGAGTTCTGCCCGATTCAATGGAAGCGGGTCAACTTCATTTTGTAAATCAGCATGTGGGATGCTCATACATACACATGTGTCATGTGCCTATTTTCAGCCTAAAAATAAAAGGCCTTTCGGAGTGAGAGGCAGCGAGCATTTATTTGAGATCAAAATGAATGGTCATTCAGGGAGCATTGATTCAGGCAGAAGTCCAAATGACGTTCCGATGACAAGGCAAAGGCGACGGTATTTCTGAGAAAGGGAAGGGGACAATCACACCAGCAGAAGGAAGGCATTTCCATTGGTGCAGACAGTATAACATAGTGACACCAATTCTTTTTTTAAATTTATTTTTAGAGAGAGAGAGAGAAACATTCATCTGTCATTTCACTGATTTATGCATTCATTGGTTGCTTCTTGTATGTATCGTGACTGGAGAGCGAACCCGCAGCTTTGGTGTGTCAGGATGACACTCCAACCAACTGAGCTACCCGGCCAGGGCCAGTGACACCAATTCTAAAGGATGTTTTTACTTTTCAGTCTGGGGGTAATCAGTTTGGTAGTCGTGATGTCTGCTTTCCTGTTACCTTTGCTAATGGTCCTCTGGGACACAAGGTTGCTGGAGACCCAGTTCAGAGGCTGCTTGGCCTTAACATTCCCGAAGTCTGAGACGTGAGACGTGCAAGGCAGTTCCTCTGGCGTGGCAGCCGTCACTCCATTTAAAAATGTCTCCATTTATCATACATTTAAAAATAATGTACACACAAACATGTATGTTGGTGTGGTCATCTTTGAAAAACACACTGCATTTACTCCAGTCTTGACTTTAAATTATGTTTCAGGCAGTTGGAGTATATATATTTGAGTAATTCTTTCAGGAAGATTGCATGAATGAATATGTGAAAGCGTCCATAAAGTCCTAATGTGTGCCATGTAAAACCACCATAGACTCTCTTACTTTAAAAATTATAAAAGATAGCATCACTTTAAGTAATTGAAACATTACCAAAAAAATCTCTCAAAGGTAATGGAAATCTTTAAAAGCCCCATGTAGCATATATTATTATTACTCTTTTCTTAAAGATTGTATTTATTTATTTCTAGAGCGAATGGAGGGAGAAATAGAAATAGAGAAACATCAATGGGTTGCCTCTCAGCCCACAATCCAGGCATGTGCCCTGACTGGGAATCAAACCAGCAACCCTTTGGTTCACAGGCTGGTACTCAATCCACTCAGCCACACCAGCCAGGGCTATTAGTACTCTTAAGAGGGACCATACTATCCATATTGTTTTTTAACATGCTTGAGGGAGTGACTTCCCTTTCTACCCCATTTTTGTAAATGGCCTGTGTTTCCTCCTGGCAGTCTTGAGCAGCAGGACTAGTTGGATCTGCTCTGTTCATCTCAACTTGTATGATGCCTCCATCCTTCAGTAGCAAACCAACTGTACAGGATGTTCTTGGATGACAGTCTTCCATAGAACAATGGATGAGCCCAACCAACAGCAGAAATACTCAGGGACCTACGAAACATTCAGTCCAGTGGACATCCACTGCCCTCCTCACTGTAGCAGCGGCAGATTTTGTCTGTTCGCCCGTTTACTTCAGCATTCACGATCTGTACGTGAGCCTGTACTTTGCATCCGTCTGTGAACTGGTTGTAGCGTCTTACTGGGTCCTGGTTCATAATTAGTTAAATAAAATCTTTAATGTGTTCATTGTGTATTTTTATGAGTTATTATTTTACCTTTAAAAAAAACTATCCTTTAACAGTTTTTTCTTGAAATATTGAGAAATAGTATATTTAGCATACATGGCAGGGATGATAAAATGCTACTTATGAACAGTAGAATTTAAATATGTATATATAGTATGATTAGAACTATATTTATCATTCTTAAGGGGAAAAAAGAGTAAAAAAGATAAACCAAAGTGTTTAGACTGCTTGATATTTGTCATTACTATATCTTCCAGAATTTCTAAAATACAGGGTGATGCTACCTCTAATACCTAAGTCCAGGGAGGCTAAAAGTCTAAGCCTTCGTTTTATTAATGGAGTAATGGTAGTTTTATGGATCTTGAAGGGCTGGAGAGGGGCATCCAGTCCTCTGCATGACCCCTGGGGTCAGCAGCAAGTTCTGCTACGGAGTGCGGAGGCATATGATGGTAGCAATAGAAATAATCATAATGAAACAATGAGCATGTACAAGGCCCCAGGAATTATGCTAAGCAGTATCTAATTTAACCCGCACAGCAACCCCTTTGAAATAGGCACTATGGTATTCCCATTCAGATGAAGAAACAGGGGGTAAGGAAATTTAGGAGGTGAGTGAGGTCGTTTGCCCAACTGGCGTGTGGTCAAGAGGGTGCTGAAGCTGCGGCTAACTCCCTTGCTGCCCCGTGTCACGAGAGAAACATGGGAAAGGGCCCTGATCCTGGCTCGGGAGGGTGCGCGTCCTCCTGCAGAGCGAGAGCTGAGAGGTCACCGTGTCAACTGCCCGCTGGCGCCTGCCTGGGTTTCAGGTTCAGACCGCAGCCGACTGATGTTTCTTTCTTCCTCCCTTCCCCTCTCTCTAAAAATCAGTAAATAAAATCTTCAAACACTGGAAAGGAGTCCTGGGACTCGCTCCCTTAAAACCGCCCCACTGCCGAATCCATTGCTCTGTGACTTTCTGATTGTGCCCTTACGGGGAGCTCTGAACTTCAGCTTGGGGTCTCCTTGCCTCTTGGCACCTGCAGGTGGGACTCTTGCCGCAGCCACTAAACTCAGTTGAGGTGGCCCTCACTTCCTCACGTCCTAAATGGCCGCCCTGCAGCGCGCTCCGTCTGTTACGACGGCGCGGGTTTCTTCTGAGTCCTGCGCCCCCAAATGGCAGCGGCGATGGAGGACCCCCTTCCTCTTTCAGTTCTGCGGAAATAAGCACCCGCAAAGGGCCACCTTGCTCTCGCACATTCCACGCAACGAACCCCCTTCGTCCTGTCTTCCTGTTACCGTAAGACTCGCTGATGCCTGCCTGGCCTCCCTGGCTCTCTAAACCCCGGCCCTGTCTTTTCCCGGAGACCTTCCTCGTTCACGAAGTCTCCATATTGGAATGGTCGGAAACGTCTCCGTGATCGTCTGGCACCTTTTGCTTTCCCCAGTACCAGAGGTGGTCGTCAGCGTCGACTGGGTGCGTCCCCTGCGCCCCGGTTCCAGTCTCCGCCCTGCGGTGACTGGCAGGCGCCAGGCCTCGGCGGAGAGCCCCTCCGCGCCGCCCGCTCGCAGGACGCCGAGCCGCTGAACCCCGGCGGGCCCGCGGCGCCCGCAAGCAGCTGTCACTGCGGCGCGCCGCCACCAGGGGGCGGCAGCTCCGCGCGGGACGGCCCCGGCCTGGCACTGCCTCGCTCCCGCAGAGCCTGGAAAACACGCTCGGGAAGCGGGCGCCACGCGGTGTTTTCAGCCCTCCAGAGCTCCCCAGTCCCCGCTCCCGCTTGCCCACGCTCCCCGGTGTCACCCCAGGCGCCGTCCTCGTGCTCCCGCACCTAGATCGACGACCTCTGCTGACGATCCTCACAACTCTGGAATTCGCGAGCGGAGGGCAGGGCTCAAAAGCCAGCCTCCAGCCCGGGGGCCTCTACTGCTTATCTGCTGACAAGGTCCCTTCCCCTCCAGAGGCCCTCTGGCCGCCCTCTCGAGACGGGAAGAATTCCTGAGGCAGCTGGGGTATGGGGAAGAGAGGCAGAAAGGAGGAGCCCCAGGAGTGCTGCTTTGGGCGCAGCACTTAACCTGTCCCGTCCATCAGCTGGTTGGAGCACTGCAATGTCCCCTTAAAGTGGGCGAGGCACATTTCTCAGGGCCCCCTGAGAAAGTGATTACCCTCTGGTTGCACAGCTAGTAAATGGTAGAATAGGACAGGAACTCAGTTCTCCAGGCCCCAAAGCCAGAGACCTTGGGATGACAGGCAAAGTCAGCAATTGGCGAAATTGTACTTAGGCCAGTCCAGCAGAAAGAGGCCTAAGGCATCTCTCAGGACAGAAACCAAAATGCAGAGGCTTAAAGGTTTGAGTTTTATGTATTGACATGGTAAGATGATCGCGTTTCCTTTTTAAAGTGTGTATGTCTATGTACACATTTTAAAAGCAAGTATAAAAAGAAAAGCCAAGTTGTCCACAGTGGCTGTCTCTGATGGTTGGAATAGCAGTGTTACCTGACAGGGGACCTGGCCCAGAGTGGGTCTGCCTTCAGCCAGCCAGTAGTGTGTGGGTTCTTCATGTAGGAAGGACTTTACAACATGAGTCCAGGTGATTTTTAGAGGACGTTTACTAAAGCTGGGGACAATGAAACGAGGAAGGGCTTAGCATAGAAGAAACAACAGAGCCTAGAAAAATCAGAGAAAAGGGAGCCTTGGAGACAGGTTCAGGGAGTTTTAGCCCAGGCCCAGCTAACACTGCCCATTGCTCCCCTCTGGTTTCAAGTCTCATGGAGACCCTTAGAGTTTAGGAGATTCGAGTCTGTTGGGGATGAAGAAGGGGAAGGTGTGGGGGTGCTCCCAAGGGAGAGCACACTCTGGGTCCTTTGTCTTGAGGGTTTTTATCTCTCTAATGTAGGCAGGAATCTTAAGGGAGTTCTGGGGGGTGGGGGGGATGGCTCAGCAAAACATTCATTAGTTTTCCAGGTGTGCTCTTTTAGGGTCGTGGTCTTTACTGATTGGTCAATGCCAGGGCAGGGGGTCATTAGTCATTGCAGCTGGTCCTGGAGCGGCTCACCTGGGTTTGCTGCTTTTCTGGGCCGAGAGCTGAAATACAACAGGGGCCTGGATGTTACCTTTAGGGAAGTGGTCTTCTGATTCTGGCTGTAAGTTGCTCAGCCAGTTTATTCAGCTGTCTCAGTTTCCCCATTCTGGTTTCTAAGGAATTTTCCTAGCTTTACTCTCCTGCCTTAGCAAGAGTGGGAATAGGATTTTCATTTTCTCTGTATTGTTCAAATTATTTGTTACTAGCATATGTAAACTACAAAGAAGAATGATTCAGTAGTTCTGTTTGGCACAAAGTGATACATACTCTTTAAAGAATTGGAAAACACAAAAGAGAATGAAGAAAATAAAGTTCCTCACTAATGTTCCATAGTATGGATGTTTTTATTTCCAGTTGGCTTCTTTCTCTACGAAATGTAAATAACAGTATTAACTGTACAGGAATGTTGTGGAGGTTGAGTGACAGAATGTAATACTCGCTAACATTCCAGAAGTGTTAGCTATTTTTATATATCCCAAATCAGTACCATACTGTATGTATCATGTATGTGCTGTTTTCACTTATACCATTGCTTCATGAACAGTTGTTCGTGTCAATTATTCTTTAAAAATTATATTTTTAGTGATTGCACATAATTTCATTTTATTTAAAGTACCATTTATTTAACCTATCCCCTATTGTTGAACTTTTAGATTGTTTCCAATTTTTGCTGTTAAAATAACAGTGAGATTAACATCTTTAAACACCTCTCCTTGTCAGCATTTCTGATTACTCCTTTGATGGATTTCTAGAAGTAGGATTACTGGGACAAAGGGTGCAAATATTTTTTAGGCTTTTGATTCAGGTTACCAAATTGCTTCCCAGGAAGACCTTGCCAATTTGCACTCCCACCTGCGGTGTGTGAGAATGCCTGTCCCACAGCCTACAAAGGAGGGATTTGGGGGAATGAATGAGATTTGATTATGTTGTTGGACCAAGGAGAAGGAGTCCTGCAGGGAGAGAGAGTTTAAATTTCAGGAGAGACAGGGGATGTCTAAAGGGGTGCAGTCCCAAGAGACAGGGGTTTTGGAGCACATTGTCTTGGACTGGAGAAGGGACCACTGTTTTCTAAGACTGGTGGAAGGAGGCATTATTGGATGTGGATAACAGTCAGAGCAAGTGGGTGGGTGAGGGTCAAGAAATTAGTCCCTTGGGGGTCCCTTCAGAGTCATCAATTCAAGGGTTAGGGTGAGGGCTGAAGAGGGAGGGGATTTGAGGAGAGGGATGCAACTTTTTACTTAAGGAGAGTAAAAGGGTTACAGTGGGTCGAAGTGGTTGACATTTTTTTTTGGTGGCTCCATTTTTCTTTTTTTTTTTTTTTTTTTTAGGGAAAGAGAGAGAAACATTGACCTGACTGGGGATCAAACCTGCAACCTTGGGATATCAAGATGATACTCTAACCAACTGAGCTACCCGACCAGGGCCTATGGTACATTCGTAAGGGCTATGTGTGTGTGTGTGTACTTTATAGGGTGTAGCCATCTGGGAAAGAACAAGTTGCCTACTTGTTATTTAAACCAGATCTTTCAAAACATGTGTTAATAGTAGAAAACAATGGGGTTGAGGGAGTCGAGGTAGAGAAAAATTTATGAATTTCTGGATTTGTACCAAAGTTTCAAGGAACAGTTAATTCCTATTTTATGTGAGTTTTTTTTCAGAAAATTGAAAAAAGGCAAAAGCTGCCCAGATTATGTTATGAAACCAGTGTAATCTTGGTTCCAAAGCCAGTGAGGACAGACCAATACACAAAAACAAAAAGGCTCATTTCACCTAAGATCTAGATACAAAAACCCTAAGTAAAATATAAGTTGCCCTGGCTGGGTGGCTCAGTTGGGTGGAGTGTCATCCC